>JAOTRH010035592.1:0-12346 GCA_034768845.1 Heliamphora exappendiculata
GTAAGTAGAAATTTGCTCCACTTATACTTCAACGATCCACAACATATACAAGACGTTCATTATATGCACAACGAAACAATGGAGCATATTCAAAATAGATTAACTCTAGAAACAGCAGATCTTGACGTGTTAACAATTTCAGGAACCGGAGATGAAGCCGGACCGCCCCCTAACCTTAATCCTTGAAGGACCGTCTAAATCCGGGAAGACTTCATGGGCAAGGAGTTTAGGCCTACATAATTACTTCTGTAGCATAGTGGATTTTTCTACATATAATCCACTTGCATTATATAATGTTGTAGATGATTTACCTTTTAAATATTTACCGTGTAAAAAAGAAATCCTGGGGGCACAAAAAGACTATATTGTTAATGAAAAATATCGTAAAAAAACAAGGTGTCCCGGGGGTATTCCTTGTATTGCTTTATGAAACGATGATACATCGTATTACAACAATATTAGTCTTGAACCACTATTCAAAAAGTTGACAGATCATAATGTAATCTTTGAATTTATTAATGAAAATATCTATTAATTTTGTTAAATGTGAGTAGTTTTATGTGGTAGTTAAATTTCTGAATATCTCATTTGAATAGCAGGGGATTTGAAATTTAAAAATTTTATATTGGGATTTCCAATTGATCTTCATTGATTCCCGGGGGACGATTCATAATAAAACAGATAGGACAAAAAAACACTATTCCCCATGTGACCTCGGATCACTTCCCCAGGTTGAAAATGGAATTCCATGATGGTTGATTTATATTTTCTTTTTATATTATATTTTTGGTAAACTTTTTTATATAGTTATTCATGGGGGAATGTGAACCATGTTAAACCCTCCGGGGAATGAAATTCTGCGAGGCATAAATATAGTTATTAAGTATTTTTTATTTTCTTTTATTTTGTAACTATTTAATTTATTATTAAATATCTATTCATGGTGGAATGTCAACCCTGTTAAACCATTCGGAGGATGAATCTCTGCGAGGCATAAATTAAGATGTTAATTATTATTATTTTTTTTAACTATTTAATTTGTTATTAAATATCTATTCATAGGGGGATGTGAACCCTGTTAAACCCTTCGAGAGATGAAACTTTACAAGGCATAAATAAAGATGTTAATTATTTTTTTTTAACTACTTTACACCGTTAGTAATTATCTATTCAAGGGGGAACGTGAACCATGTTAAACCCTTCGGGGATGAATCTCTGCGAGGCATAAATTAAGATATTAAATTTTATTTCTTTTTTCTAAACATTTAAGTTACTAAATGTGATTGATATTTACTCTGACCAACCCACTGGGGTTGGGATACACAGAACGATGGGGTATTAACGTTATCATGCGGCGGTGGAGTAAAATAATAGACCAAAATGAAAGGGAAATGAAATTTATTGCATTTTCTTAATCATTGACATATTGGGTTCTTTCTGTGAGACCCCAAATATCCCAAGTGGACCAACAACGACATCATTAACAGAGGTGGGTTTCGTGGTGAACTGAACATTCCGAGAGAATGACAATGTCATGAGCTGAGAACACTCCTCGACGCATGGCACAGCTCAACCATTTGAAACAATTTCCCTTGCACACTTTAGAAGTGTACATGGAATCTAACATCAAGCAATAGGATGGTAATGGGGTGGGGCCACCCCGTATATTATCGGGGCAGGGGCAGATAGGAAAAATCAGGAAAGTGGCAGGGACAGGCATAACGGGGGTAATTTTCAACTTTAAGAGAAAGGGATACTAAAAAAATGAGATGGTATGGTATAAAAATTAATATTGATAAATGATAAGAATTAAAAAGGTAAGAAATAAGAAATATAAGTATAATATTTTTATATTTTGGTCTTATTATATTATTAAAAATAAACTTTGTATATGTGTTTATATATATAATATATTTAATGAATGTAGTCGGGGGCGGGACAGGGGAAAATGGGATGGGGAAAAGAAATACCATCCTCTCCCCGTTTCTTATCGAGGGCAGAGAAAACCACATAAAACGGGGCGGAGGATGCGAAGGCGGTGTGGAGACGGGAAAATTTGCCATCCCAAAACAGATGCAGACCAACAGAAAAACCAAACACTCATCCACAAGATAGACATGACCATTGCCTTGTTTATTTTGCTGACTGGTCCAAGTCTTCTGGTGCTCTTGCCTTGCTAGTTGAGCTTCTTCCAATATGATGCCTTTGGATATTCATGGGACTCCAATGCATCGATAAGAATGTTCAGTCACATCCAACAGATGTAGACACCCAATGCAAAATGAAACCGGAAACCGGAAACCGGAAACTGGAACAAGGTATTTCAACGGATCCTAAAGTTGTTCCCAACCATAACTAATTACTATGGTTTCCCTTTCCTGCTACAGATTGTTCTAAAAGATTAGTTTACCACACATAAATGCTACATGTAATTGAATGTGCCATTGAATTATATGGATAGTTTACAAGTTGAAAAGAAAATGCACCAGTTATAACTAACCAAATAGAAGTAGAGAATGAAAAACAGATGCACATATAAACCTGAATTAAAGCTTGAAATTCCCTTCTCAACCAGCTTTGGAGCCACTGATTCGGCTGAAGATACTTACGGGACATCCAATACCGAGTTACCTTGAACTTATCAGTCAAGGAAACTGTTTAACAAATGAATAATAAAAGAAGGATATTAATATAGGTGAATTTATCAAGAAACAACGCAAACATTCACAAACAAACAGAACTAAAGAATCAGAATGATTAGCAACAGTATACCTGGTTCGGTATAATAACACCGTAATCGATATTTGTGAGCTTTTGAAAAGAAAGCACTGCAGATTTAACGCGCGGAAGTAAAGTACTGATGAAGTTTTAAATATGAAAGTCAAGCGGAAGAAAAGAAATCAATAGAACAAAAATTACCTATTTCCAAAATCCCGATTAATGTAGTGTTGTTGAAAAGAATTTCCATCATATCCGTATATTATAGAAAAATTTTCTGTCTGCACATCAGACACATAATGGGATTAGTTTGACTGAAATTCTAAACGGTTCAAAAGGACAAAAGTGGAGATACATACGTGTTAAACTAACTAACAGAAGATCAATCAATACAAAGACCTTTCCATGATTGGGATATAATTTAGTTTAATAAGCTAAGATCATTAAGTGAAAGTTTCTATGCAAAAGGTTTGCTGAGCACACATCTTCCCCTTGCCAGGAAGGTAGCCCTCCTTTTTTCTGGTACAAGGCAGGCAAACCTTTAAGAGCATTTGAGAAAGCACATAAATAAAGATGATCTGACAAATCAATATGATCAGGTATCTCACCAACTTAGGATACCTAATTCACCTAGGTGGCACCATAGCGACCACCAATCCACAAACTTGTACATCAAGTGGATCCCTTACATTCCGCTCCAATCACTTTTAATTTCACAAGTTTCACTTTTGAGCAGGGGAACTCCACCGATGCAGTGGATATGACATGCTCTAAAATCTCAGACATTAATTTGCTGCATAGGAGACGGGCATGCTAGGATGAATGCTTGAACACCGAAACCTAACACGGCAGAAACATGCCAAAAGCACCTTGTCATGAAATCATACTTCAAAAATATACCAATGAATGAATAAAGATGGAAACGAACTTCCATTAACTACTGTGTTGTTGAGGCGCTTCCCAACATATAAGTTTTAAGAACAATTGCTCTCCTCCCACTGCGTCCTCAGGTAACATGTGCTCTTAGCTATTAAAATGACACTGCCACCCCCCACCCCCAACCCCTCAAAACAAATAAATAAGTAAATAAAAATCCTACTTGCTTAGGGTATCTTCATCTATTTCTGGTCAATTCATATTACTTTAGCTTGCTTTTGAGATCTAAAAGAGGACATATGAAATAGCAAAGCAGTGTTTAAATCATCAGGTAATTAGTTTAATATATGTTGACTGGTGTAATAGTAACAATCTTTCTAAGGGCAACTAACCAACTGAATAACACCGCCTTTGAAGGAGCTCGCATCTTCTAGTCATTTCACAGAAAGGACAGCCTTTTACAAGCATGCACCTGTAGAAAGATTTAACACTAAATCTCCCACAACGATTTCCTCTCCATCTAACTGAATCAACTACTCCTCTCACTCATCTATTCTTGTACAAAACCCCTAGAAGATTCAGTACCAGATCCAGCTCCCTATCCTGCACATCACTCCATAGCCTAACATCCCAGAAACAGTAGCCTGCACGCCCCTCCATAGCTCAATATCCCAGAAACAGTAGCCAGTAAGTCCTCCAAGAAAAATCTGCAACTAAAACAACTCTATAGTCTATCCCTTACCAAGGCAAAGATAGCCGGTAATGCCCTGTAAAAGGCCACATCGCTGCACCAAACATCGAGTCAAAAGCTAACATGATCCCCACTCCCAACCTCAAAAGATATGTTCAGAGAACTCATCCCAAAGTTTGCTAACACCCTTTCATAAGCATCTACCATAAGAGAAAGACACTTGACTAGTGTCCCAATCTCTCCTTAAAGATCCATACTTGCACAGGATGACCTTCTCCTCCAAAAACTATCCCTCTCATACGTATATCTCCATGGTCACTTCACCAAAAGGGATTTATTAAAGGTACCCAATAAACATGGCGATATTATAATGTTGGAGTGGAGTACAATCAGGCTGCAATGGTGTAAGAGCTACAGCATTAATATATTAAATGTAAGGATGGTGTTATAGGTAATGACATTTGGATATCATGTTGGTAGCAAAGTGCTTATGACCAGTTTGGTTTGCTAGTACAAGATTGGAGAGAAATTAAATTGAAAAACACAAAAGCAGGGAAGAATCGAGAGAGGAAGAGAGAGATATATTTAAATTATTTTTATTTTTTAGGGCCTTTAGGCAAAGAAAGAGGAAAGCAAATCAGAGAAGGAAAAGGGCTTAGGCAAAGGGCTTAGGCCCATATTATACAATATGTTCATAGATCACGAACAATCCTTTAGGAATTCGCACCTAAAGAGATCTAAGAATCCACACTTAAGGTTGAACTGGAATCCATACTTAAGGTTGACTGAATACTTTTATTCAATCAATCAATGATCTAAAATACAAGTTTAAGGTCTTTAAATAAACCATTACGATAACAAAAGATAAAAATAAAATTAAAATCACCCAATCTTATCTAAATTAATCCTAGATAACAAATCTTATCAAAACAAACCAATTCTATCTAAACAAATCTAAAAAAATTATATTTAAATTAAAATCTAAAATAATTAATATTTATAGATTTCAAATATCCTCCAAAATCAAACATAAATAATCTATAAAGTGATATTTTATGTTTCCTATCATTTCTCCTGCGCTGAGAAGAACTCGAATCTGGCTAGTTAAAACTCTGATGAGGCGCTAAAAAGTGAGGAACCTCCAAGGAGACATTTGTGGATAATATAAAAAGCTCCAATGTATCTTGAAAAGGAATAAATTTCTCCCCAAAAAAAAAAATATTAGTATCCATATTCAATGAGAATTAAAGTAAATTTGCATGAAGGTCCAATTAGGGGGCAGAGGTGTGGATAGGTGGCGATGCAATGAAATGGGATTGGGTTAGGGATAGATCAATACTGACTGGTGTAGGGGAAGGAACATGAGATGCAATCGACGCGAGGTGATAAGAGTTCACTATCTTGATAGATCAACTCAACATGGCCCTCATAAGGTAAATGCTCAAGTAGTTCTTTAGGTGTCACATTTTGACGACTCTTTGGCACATTAGTAACGTTGGGTAGGTCAGTTATATTTGCTAATGGACAAATAGGAGCATCCTTATCCTTTAAACTTTTTATGTGACGAGACTCGTTTTCATGCAACTGGGGGCAAATTGGAACATGTAGACACCAAAGAAGTGGATGTCGGTAACGGTTCGTGAGCTTTAACTTTGAGCGGTAGAGGCTGAAGCAAGATAGGGTTACCATTATACCAAATTCAGTAACAATTTTTTGGTCTTTTAGTGGCGCTTACATCGCACATCCAAGGACGACCAAGAAGAACAACGCCACCATGTAAGGGTAGGATGCAACAATAAACATTGTTCAAATATGAATTACCCATATTGATCGGTACCAAACATCTCGTTAAAACTAAAGATTTAGAATTATCGTCACAAATTACCTCGTAAGGCTGTGGATGTGGTTCGATTACAAGTTTTTCTTTTTGAATGTAAGACTAAAAAATGATATAGATAGGAAAACTCTCATCAATGGCAAATTTTACACTATTTCTCTACAAAATAGGTAGCTTTATAAAAATCCATAATAACTTGGTCGTGAACAAGAAGTGGAGGGGACAACAAATACCTCGGTAAAACATAGCGAATGGGCTGAGTAGATTGAATAGGATATTTATCATGAGTAAGATGATTAGAATACCTATAGTAAGATCTTTCAAGAAGATGATTCCATGTTTTTGTCATAGTATGAAACATGAAAAAAGGAGGATCTCGGGGGTCTATGTTGAGACAAGACAAGATGTGAATCACAATAGCTCATAATGACTAAAGGGAAAAGGATTAATGAAAACACAAAATGGACCTTTAGCAAAATTAATAAATTCTCTAGAGAATATAAATATTAAATGTAATTTTGCTAATGAAAAATATTTACCTTTTTCCAAAATTTAATTAAAACTCCAAGCATAGGAAGATCCATAGTGTTCTAGGCCACTTTGCATAGAAAGGAATTCCAGGTTAGGTCTTCAATCGGGTCAAAGGGTGACCCGTGAACCTTATTGATTTGGGTGGAAGTGACGGTTGTCGCGAGGGTTACAAGCGGATGGTTGTTGGCCTTTGAGGCTGGTTGGATGGTCCTAGTGAGTTGGCGACACAAGTCAGTCGCAAATAGGGCTTTGTCGCCGACTAGGGTTTTGGTGTAGAGCTTCGTTATCGATAGGGATGGAGATCGCTGAGGGTTTGATGTCTTTTGAACTTTGGATTTGGGTCGCGATGGGTTTGGGTCGCAAAGAGGGTGTCGATAATAGAGGTTTCGGATATGGAATAGCAAGGTTTTGCCGTCGGCAGAGGTGGTTGCCAGAGTTGACAATGTCGCGATCTACGGTGGTGGTCCTTGAAGCAATGGATGGCGCAGATGATAGCGATGAGGTCGGCAGTGGAGTGATTTACTTGCGTGTAGAGGGTAGGGTTTGTTTATCGAAGAGGATCATTCGCCGCTCTCTTTTTTTCTTGTTTTTTCCCCCCTTTTCACCTCTTTTTTTAGACAAGAGAATCAACAAAAGAAATAACAAAAAACAAATTTTTTTAACTACATTATGGGGTAAAGGATAAGAAATAAATAAATAAAATTATAAAAATGGAATCATTAGCTCTGATACCAAATTGATGCAGCACGAACACAAATAATCTTTTAAGAATCTACACCTAAAGAGACCTAGGAATCCGCACCTAGGGTTGAACTAGAATCCACATTAGAAAGAGAATACTTTTATTCAATCAATCAATGATCTAATAGTCCATTAAGATAACAAAAGATAAAGATAAAATTAAAATTGATCAATCTTATCTAATCTTATCTAAACTAATCCTAGCTAACAAATCTTTTCAAAACAAACCAATTCTACCTAAACAAATCTACAATAATTATATTTAAACTAAAATCTAAAATAATTTAAATTTATAGAATTCAAATATCTTCCAGGATCAAACAAAAATTATCCATAAAGAGATGTTTTCTGTTCTCCATCAAAATATTATACAACAATAATTGAAATAGTTCTCTAAATGATTACAGAATGTGAAAGATCAAAATTCCCCAATAATGTGTACTAGTGCAGCTCAGTAGATCGATCCTACCTTTATCAAAGTGTATTTTCCTACAATAGAATTGGAGACCCTTTATAAGGGCCTTGTCGGCTTATGAGATTGCGATTTCCTTTGGAAAGGAGTGCAAGAGCACCTACTAAAGTGGGATTTTTGGTCTAGACCAACACTAAAGGAGCTATTCTCACTATTGATAACTTGAGGAGAATAGGTAATATTGTGGTAGATTGGTATTATATATGTAAAGCATTAGGACAATCAGTCAAACATTTTTTGCTGCATTGCTTAGAGGTCGCACAGTTTTGGGACCTGGTTCCATCAATTACATGAGTGATGCCAAGATCAATGAAGGAGCTTTTTGCATGTTGACATAGAGGATGTTCGAGAAGGAGTAACCGGGAAGATTATCCTGTGGTGCTTATAGAGAGAAATTGTAAATCCTTCGAGGGTGTTGAATGCTCTATCCCTATTTTGAAAGGGGTGGTGCTTTTGACTTTCTATTTTATTTTATTTTTTTGGCTTCATGGCGATTGTCCTTTTCCGGTTGAATAGGGATTTTAGTATAGGTGGTTTTGCGTTTTGGCCTTGTATACTCCATGTGTACATGTTTGCACCTTTTCAGCATTTTTAATTACATTACTTGTCAAAAGGCAAGTTAAGGTGCCCAAATCTCCTTAAAGCTTAAGTGCAAGATGTTGCTTAAGGCGTGATACTAGGTTACAGTAAGAGTAACGTGCATAATATAACTATGAAGTTCACAACAACACAATCCATAATAAGAACACAAACAACTCAGAACTTCAAAAAGGAAACAAAAAGAGGTGAAAGAATTTGGCATGACAACTGAGTGGGTTAATCTCTTTATTTGCGTACTCTTTAATTATAACACAAATGTACAATAATAATATATGCTATGATTAAGGTTTAACAATATGACCAATCATACGAAACTATGGTATGATAATGAAAACATTGGCATTTTTTCTTTTTTTCTTTTTTGGAACAAAAAGAGAGAAAATGAGTAATTGATTAGAACAAAAAAAATGTGTCGTTCTTGAGTCAACAACCCACAAAAAGGCGCACACTGAAAGCTTAAAGTGCACCTCGCTCCTCAGGCCTCACTTGTTCAGAATGAGTCACTCTAGATGTGACATTGATTAAACCAGGGACTTTTTCAGGCAATCTAGAAAGGCACATCAAGGACTTCAAAAAATATCAATGGCATGGATACCAGATTAATAAGCAAAATGAGAAACGGAAAACCTTGCACGAAATTAATGTAAAAGTAAAAGGACATAACAAAAACAAACCTTGCATAGAGGGCACTTTACAGAAGAAGGTAGGTGAGAATGCTTGCTAGCAACAACTTTGGTCCAATGAACAATGCAATTGTAGCAAAACTTATCTGAAACGGAAAAATGTTAAGGCGGGCTTAAGAAATGACTAACCAATTTGAATGTGTACATATACATTATGTTGTTCTCCATTGATGCTTTGAAACTTGAGATTAAGCATAAAGTCTACATGAGATGTAGCCTATGAAAGAATTATATGAAAGGTAACAAAAAAAGATAAAAATTACCCTATGAAAGAATTATATGAAAGGTAACAAAACAATATAAAATACTTTTTGTATAAAAATGCCATGGCTAGTTAGCTGGCCAATTAATTACTGTGGCACTTGGGAATACAGTCTCTACACAACATTCTTGGCTTTAAACCTATCTCCAATTACAGATAACAGGAACCTCTCACCTGTGCTGTAGGAGTTTGTTGGGCTTTTTGCCTTCAAAGTGCCAAATAAAAAATAGAAATTCAACACATTCACTTGAATATCACTAATTGTCCGACATAAAACGAATGATCTAAAAGATAAAAGAAATGGCACATAATATAGTATCTACGCAACATTGGGCTGCGAGTTCTTTACTTATTTCTTCCCTCTTTAGTTTTTTAGTTTGTTAGACTAGAAAATGCAATGGTGAAGTTAGATTATTCAAGCATCTTGGATCCAGCAATGATTTAATAATGCAGTTCAGAGTGCAGCAACTATTGTGCTCACTTTGGATAATGCTACATCTATTAGGTCATCTCGAGCCCTTCATATTTTCTTCCATCAATTGAGTAAAAATTTTGGTTAAAAGCTTTATTTGATGCTACACACTCCAATAATAATAAAAAGTTTTTCATCAAATCTTCTAAGAATTTTTCAACTTATCCTCAAAACCCATTGCAACAATTTTTTATTAAAAAAAAAATTGAATGCTCCAATCTTTCTGTTGAATAGCTTAATATACATTGTTGGACCCATTTTCTAACAGCTTAAACTTTTGAAATAATTTGTGACTTAACGTGGTATCAGAGTTCTAGTTCCACAAGATATTGGATTCAAATCTCGTGATATGTGCTTATTTTCCTATTACGTTTGTTATTGTGCACTTGTGATGGTGCACATGTTCAATTAAGTTTGTTAGCCTCTTCACATGCGAGACAAGATCACACGTGAGAGGGAATGTTGGCTAGCATGATATATACTGTTGGGCTCATTTCCTAACAGCTTAAGGTTTTGGAATAATTGGTGACTTAAAAATCTTTTAAACATTTCACCAAATCTTCTTAAAAAATTTCAAACTTATCCCAAAAACTTCTTTCACCAAATTTGGTGAAAAGTTTGTCTTTTCCTTCATTTGATGAAAAAATCTTGTTTTTCCTCGACTTGCTATAGGTTTGCTGAAAGGATTGCAGCTCAATTTTGGCCCATTTTTCATCAGAATTGAATTTGAGTTTTAAAAAAATGAAGGGTTGGAGATGACAATATATAGAGAAAATTGGTAACAAAGAGTCCATTGGGTCAATTGCACCGCCTTTTTTATGCTTAAATTGCATTGCAATTGACGCAGGAAGAGCACTATTGAAACAATGTGCCAATGACACAACATTTTATCTTTTTTACATGGGAAAATCAGCAATTTCCACACGAGCAAGCACGGATCGAACTGCAGACAGAATATCGATACACAACACTTTTGCAAACCCTCCCAATCCCTGTTGGGGTTAAATAACAATCGTTCAGAGTTGGCTAAGCCCAAAAATCACAAAACCCTAAAACAAGACTTCGGATTAGGAATCTAAAACAGCTCAAATCTCTGTAATTTCCATTTGTTTTCACGAGTGGCAAAACACCTTCGATAAATTTGAAGAAGCGCAAGTTAGAATTGAGAGAGAGAGAGAGAGAGAGGATCCGTACGGAAACATTGATCCAAATAGGATTCTTGAAGCAGAGGTCCGAGGCAGATAGGGCAAGGATTGGAGGTGGAGCAGCTGCTGTTCCCCGTGTTCTTATCTTCAGCCATAATCGCAATAGTTTAATGCCAGACGGTCGAACTTCAATGTTTAAAAAATTTAGTTATTTAATTGACAATTAGGTGTTGACACATGTGCAAATTTAAAATAATTATAATTTTAAAATTAAATAATAATAAAAAAATTGATAAATATTGGAGAGAGAGAGAGAAAATAGGCAAACAGATGATTTTTTTTAGAGAAAAAAGTAAGCAAGATGCAGTTATTAAAAATAATTTAAAAATTATAAAAGACCTATATAGTTTTAAAATAAGAGGATATTAAATGAGTATTTTTTTTATAAGATAATATAAATTATTTAACATGTTGTTATTTTTAATAATTAAGACATTTATTAAATTATTTTATATTTAAAGCTATTTTGTTTACAAGAACAATTGTAATAATTAATAACTTACGAGATTTAGAAAATTACTGATTTTTATGGGTAAAATATGCTCTTTTTTTTTTATGTTTGGAAGAATGACACTAGTATTTTATTTTTTAAAGAAGTATTGCTCCAACTTTAAAATCTAACATTTGATTATAATTACCATTTTTATTGAGTGATTCTAAATACTCACACTATAATGTTAAATATATGTACATAATTAAAAAAATTTATTACTATTTTATCTCTAAAATATTTTTTAATTTTTAAACCCTAAAAATCCTCCATCATCCACCGCAAAAAAAAAAACCCGCAGCCATTCCTGCCTCTTTTTGATGCCGCTCTCACGCTACTTCATCTCCACTACTACCCCTCCCCAATGCACCAGCATAACCCCACCACCAAACACCTTAGCCACCATGTCTCTCTTCTCTTTGCGCATTCTCTTCTTTTTTTTCCTCTCTTCTTGCCATCTCCAACACCTTCTCTCGCTTGCAGTCTAGTATACTTAGGGAAAAAGCGCGACAAAAGAAGGGAGGAGATAAGGGGGTAAAAAAGATGAACAATAGTGAGAATGGAGCGATGGTAGAGGTGAGATGACAACAAAAGAAGAGTGTGTAAGAGACACAAAAGCGTAATTATAACCTTATAATCACACTTTTCAAGCGTGATGTTTTAATTATTTTTTAGTAGTGTCTCCACATACACCAAGCGTAGTGTATGTTGAGCGTTCTAAAGTCTAGATTTTTCATCAAATTTTTTGCGAGTGATTAAAAATATAAA
>JAOTRH010035603.1:0-20642 GCA_034768845.1 Heliamphora exappendiculata
GTCAAATAAGTTAAGCAGAAGGGTTTAAGAAATATCAAGATGTCGATTAAATTAAATTGTCAGTAATTAAATTTAATTTGCAGGTATAAAGAACCTTAATGTGGAGAGAAATGGTAAGCATTTAATAATAGGAACTCAATGCAAGAAGGTCTTGCAATTATGGGTCAAAGTGCAATTACAGTTCTTTAGTGGTGTGAACTGTAATTTAGTATTTTATAGAAATTGCAAAAACTGCAGCGTCTTTCCATAATTGCAGAAATCGCCTGTAGGTATCTATGTTCCATTGAAAGTCTTATTCATAATTTCTCCCCAGCTCCCTGCTGTAACCCTATATATATATATGTGGATAGGCTGAACCAGTTTCAGATAATTTTCATATCATTATTGATATATTATTTTTGTCTTTCAAGATTTAATAAATATATCGAGGTTCTGCCGGTACAAGTTCTCGAAGGATCGTAGCCCACACTACGTTCGAAGATCACATAAGAAAATACAGTAGAAGATATGACTGGAGCTTCAACTCGGAATCAATTCATAGTTGAAGATTAGATCAACAAGAGGTATTCATCTAAATTAATTTTGGTTTCACAGGTTTATTTTTGATTGTTCGACGTCAAAATTTTTGGCTGGAGCCCATTTTGGCGTTTGTCCGTCCAATTAATTTTTATCAAAAATTATTTTACAAAAACAATGATGTTGGAAGTATTGCCTCTAACAGGTTGCGTGCGCTTGATTGCATGTGTTTAATTGTTTTGGATAACATGAGAATGTTGTGTATACGTGAGCATAGAGGTTGGACCTTATGATTGATTAGTCTTGTTTTTGGGCATTTAGATTAACAAATTTGAAAGTCAAGTTAAAAATGCGTTTGGAAAATATACTTTCTAGCAAGGAATCCAAGTAGATTACCTAAATTAACTCATCACTCTTGTCTGTGCTCCTCGGTACGTGAAATTTGTTTAACGTGATCTTATATGACTAAGTGTTAGCATGATTATGTGAGATGTGTTAGCAATAACATGATGTATGGAACTATATGTTGTTATGTTCTATATCTTTTTCATATATGGATTGTATTTCCACAATAGGGATGAAGCCGTGGTCAGAGTTATGGTATGGGTTATAGAAGTATGACTCGGTTGTCATTGATTGCAGCTAAGTAAGGTCATAGGTTGAATGTTAATCACTGATTGGGTTATATGATGGTGATAGTCTCTCTCAGTTATGATTTTGTGTGTGTGGTTTTGGGCATGTTGAGGATTATGTACGTCATGAGCCATACTATGTCTTGAGCCATGCACTCGAAAAAGGGGTACAGATGGAAATGTAGTAGATGGGAGCATAGTAATCCTTGGCCTAATGTGTTTTGAGATTGTGTGGTGTAAATTGGTTTTAGGGACATTCCTGGCTTGTGGGGTGTCATTAGTAGTCATAGTGATGCCAGATAACTTTGAAAGTTGTGTTCCTCATTGAGATTCAAGAATTGAGTTACGAGTGCGTGAGCTCAAAGATGTGCTTGATCGATTAATCGTGGAGTCGCAGATATGTTGGAATATGTATGGGTTTTGGTCACGATTCTAGTGTGTGATGAATATTAGTCCTTTGGGAATTTCAATAGAATAAAGGCATGTGAGTTGATCGTCACCTTCATGGTTAGGAGATCGTGTTCGGGAACTGTGTTAGGTGAGCACATGGGTGTGAGTACAAGGATGTGCCTAGACAAAGTTGAGATATGAGTAGTATTAGATCTTGTACGAGACGGCGTGATCGCTTTGGTGTCTCTCTTGCAAATGCTAAGCGCATGAGATTTGAGAAAAACGTGAAGGGGGTTGATAGTGTAGTTAGCTTAGTGCTTAGATAGTATATCATAAGCGTGATGTTTCCTAAATGGAGAGAGGTTGTTTGTGCTTGAATCTATAGTGTAGAGGTGATTGTGTTGTTTTACCCTTGGAAGTGAAATGCAGAGTAGTAAAGTTTAACAATGTGCTGTTTGGTTTGAGTGGCCTAGGGTTAGCAGGCAAAATCATGGATCCAAAATGTATGTATTCATTTTTATGGTTGGACAGCAGAAATGTGGAGGATATTTGTACAGTCGTGGGAGTTATGGGTAACTCTAGGTGAGAGGTTTCAAATTAGGCCTTTTTCGATTATGCATCGTGTGCTTTTTTTTGTGGGTTTGCCTAAACAGTGAGCTCAAGGCTGTAACATGGCTGCTGTTTACCTGTAGGGAGTCAGGTTAGTGTAGCGTAAGCTTGTGAGGTGAGGTCTTGGTGTGATGGGAGTGTTTAATGTTGTGCCTCTGTGTATACTTGGTAACAAACTTATAATTCTACGAGATACTTGGTACGAGGCATAAAGAAGTTAAGGGTACTCGAGGTGCATGAACGGGGTTAAAGTTTGAGAATTGAGTGTGATGGGTGGTATAATTATCGTGATTGGGGTCGACAACATTTGTATGATGGTGGTCGATGTCTACTCAAGAACAAATGGATGCTGTTTTCTGAAACTGAGTATTTAATGGGCATTGAGAATATGATGGTGTTTAGTGATAGCTTTTGGTTGACCTTTTCTTTTCTCTAGGCAGAGAGAGAGTTATCTTGTGGATGGTTACTGTGTATGAGCTATTTCATCCTTGTAACACCCCGACCCTTCACATGGCAACGACATTGTCCACTTTGGACAAAAGCCCTCATGGTTTTTTTCTTCCTAGGGGGTCACCTATCCTTGCATTGCTCCAACGTAAGCACGCTAGGGGGACCCTCGTTGAATAAAAGGGTCCAAGGTTTTTCTTTTATAGCCTAAGAACTCCATCTCCTTTTTTCGATATGGAATACGAGGATATCACAATCCACCCCTCTTTGGGTTGCACGTTCCCGTGTAGTAGCCTGCTAGCTCCGGCAGCCTGCCAGTCCTTATCGACCCGCCCACTCAGTAGCCCGCTAGCTCCGGTAGCCTGCTAGTCCTTATCGACCCGCCCACTCAGTAGCCCACCCACGTGTCACGCGAGACGGCAAGGTCCCACACTCGGCGGTGGAGAGAGTCGGCTCTGATACCATGTGTAACACCTCGACCCTTCACATGGCAATGATATTATCCGCTTTGAGCAAAAGCCCTCATGGTTTTGTTCTTCATAGGGGGTCACCCATCCTTGCATTTCTCTAGCATAAGCACGCTTAACTGCAAAGTTTTGCTAGAATTTCTACCATCTGGAAAAAGGTCTCGTTGAATGTAAGGGTCCAAAAATTTTTCTTTTATAGCCCAGAAACTCCCTCTCCCTTTCCGATGTGGGATACTAGAATATCACAATTCTTGTTGGATATAAATATCGGGATCTTTGATTGATTATGCTTTGGCTATTTTCTGAGAACGTGAACTTTTTTATGGATCTTGCATCCGTGTTGTGGTCTTTTGGGTTGTGCCTTGGAAACTTGTACCACCGTGATCGGGTGATTGTAGGACTAATTTCTCGTAGTTTTCTACTAAGGGTTTGTTAGCTCTACCCTGTGAGTATGAGTGTTCTGGTGTGTTCCCTAAGATATCGGGTTGGTAGACCTAGAACGACTGTCCTTTTGCTAACGAAGGAATTAGTGTTGAGATGTAGAGCCTATGTCTGCAAAGATTGATTGAAGACTGTTTGACATATATAAGAGCTAAGGATATTAACATTCTGGTTTGTATGAGAATGTTGACATCCTTAGCTCTTATTAGAGTGAGATCCTTGCTAGAGTCTTTGTGACCGGGCTGCTCACGTGGTAAGTTTTTGATAGGCCATTTTGTGAGTCTTGATTTGCATTTAGCTTGGTGTTACAAACTACTCAGTTTTCTCAGTGTTGGTGGCCGATTACCCACTCATGGTGGGGATAAAAGTTATAAACAACCAAGTTAAGATTATTAAGAAGACGTGGTAAAAGTATGAGTCACGAAGAGTTTGATGTTTGAAAAGCCTTCGTCGGCGTGGCCTTTTAGGGCTAACATAGTTGTCTGGTTTGGAACTGAAAGGCCATGAGGAATTGTGTGTAAAGTGAAAGTGTCAAGTATGAGAGGCGGGTCTTGTTTGGTTACTTGGTAGGAAAGGTATGAATAGGTTGAGTGGCGTTGGTAAAGGATCAGAGACTAATGTGCAGTTGTTGTCTAACAAAGCATTTTATGTTAGGGTTGGTATACTGAAAATCATATTTTAGTATTTAATTTTATTTTTAATAAAATTAATTTTCTATTTTATGAGAATCTTTATGAGCAATGTATGTATATTATTTTTTTAATATTATGTATGGATACCTAATATTCTGTACAGTATTTAATCTGGTGTATAGAGTACAACTTACACACAGAAGATCAGATTTTAGGTTCTTACAGAATATAAGTTTTATATTTACAGTTTAGATGAAAATAAATATACCATTGGTACGACTGTAGCACAGAATTTTAGTAGGCTATCTTGGTTATAAGGAACAGATAATAGCGTCGTCTATTATTTCGACTCTCTGTGCTAGTATACTTTGTGTGTATTGAATGGGACAAATTGGGATAATTAATTTTATACTGACTATATAAATTAATTCATAACCCAAGATTATTATGAATAGTACTTATGCTCTTAATCCTAAAATAATTATTGATTTGTGTATAGTTAATATTCGTTATTTTGATTCATTAGAAAGTGTGATCTTATATGGATCTATATTCTCGATGAGTTGGATAGCGGTATTATTTATATGATGAATATTAATTATTAATAGAATCCACGTTTTGAAAGATCGAAATTGACGATACTCCCTTAAGGAAACTTATAAGTTTTGATCGGGTCAAACCCTGCAAGTGAATTTGATTATCCGGCGGTCAAATACGTTAAGCGGAAGGGTTTAAAGAATTGCAAGATGTTGATTAAATTAAATTGTCGGTAATTAAATTTAATTGATGGGTATTGAGAATCTTAATGTGGAGAGAAATGTTAAGCATTTAATAGCAGGAGCTCAATGTAAGAAGGTCTTAAGATTATGGGTCAGAGTGCAATTATAGTTCTTTAGTAGTGTGAACTGCAATTCAGTCTTTTATGAAAATTGCAGAAACTGCTGCTAGTTTTTCATAATTGTAGTTACCGTTATGTGGTTTGCTTAATTGCGAAAACCGTTGATGGGTGTCTGTATTCCACTAGAAGTATTATTCGTAATTATTCTACAAGTCCTTACTGTAGCCCTATTAATATGCGGCTAGGCTGAACTAGTTTCATAACTTATCTTCAAGACTAAAGCTATCCAGGTTCTGCCGGTACAAGTTCTCAATAGTTCGTAGCCCACATTACGTTCGAGAATTGCATAAAAAAACACAGTACAAGGTCTGACGGGAGCTTCAACTCCGAATCAAAAATGTTGTTGAAGATTTGACTGATAAAAGGTACTATTCTAAATTAACTTTGGTTGCACGGGTTTTAATTTTGATCATTCGACGTCAAAAGTTTTATCTAACCATCGTTTTGGCTTTTACCCATTCAGTTAATTTTTTTACCGTAAATTATTTATAAAAATAATAATTTTTGCAGTTTTGCCTTCAACAGTTGGTATCAGAGCCATTTTATTTTTTATTTATGGTTATTGGACATGATAATTTTAGAACTGTTGCTAACTTTATTTTGTAGACATTCTAGTCAAAGTTTTATGATCGTCATTTATTTTATGTTTGATTGAATGTGTTTGAATGATAATTATTTTTTTAATCGTGGGGGTTGACCGTGATAAATCGAAAGTGAGCCTTCGGGATATAGAATCGATATAATAGCTAGTTATTATTTTTAAATATCTATTTAGATTATTTAAGAGCTAGTTGAATATATCCAAGAACACGAAGAACAACGGCGGCACCAGCAATGGTTTTGGATTTTTACAAGCCACAGATCGCGATAAGTTTTTAAAGGTTTTAAAAAAAAATTTGGGTGAGTTTTCTGCAGTATTTATGTATTAAAAATAGCAGCAAAAATAAGTCAAAAATAGTAGAAAAAATCACCGAAAATAGCCCACCACCTGCGGGTTTGCCGTGACGATTCAGCAGTAGTTTAAATAATTTTTGGGGTCATTTTTAGACATATTTTTAAAGCAAATTTTAGGCATAAAATAGCAGTAAACATACCTCCAAACACTGTCCAAAAACTATAAAAAAAATTAGGCCAAAAACAGTGCACAAATAAGCGACAAACGGCGGAGCAGCGGCGGCACTGGTTTGGGGCTATTTCGGGGATGTTTTAAGACTATTTTTGAGGCATTCTTCGAAGCAACATATTGCTGTATATTTGAGTAATTTTTTCAGAAAAAATAGAAGCCAAAACACCATCGAAAAAAGCCCAAACGGGCAGCGCCACTGGTAGGGCTACGACAACAGCTTCAGGCAAACTTTTGGACTTTTTTTCGTGATGTTTTCGAGTAGGTTTTTAAACAAAAAATATCACTTTTTGTGAGCTTTCTTTCAGTATAAAAAGTGTCAAAACGGAGCACCGAAGTGGCAAAAAAAGCAGCCTGAATGTGGCAACAAAGTGGTGCCAGCGGCGGCATTGTGGTGGCCAACGGTGAAGCTTTTTCTGGACTATTTCTTGATAGTTTTATGATATATGGAAGATCGTGATATGATATATGAGTATATCAAAGTATATCAGGGTAACTTGGTACAATCAAGATACAGCAAACTGACAAGAAAGAGGATTATTACAGCTTATCCTCTACAAGAGACTGAAACGCTTCAGTGTTCCACTTTGATCATAAAATCGGGATATATGCATATCATATATATATATATATATATATATATATATGAATTACGTGGATGATTGCATATCTATTTTATTTATTATATTAATTTAATTAATTCAAAATTTTAATTTTAATTAAAATAATTTGTAATGAAAAATAAAATTAAGTTTTTTTAATTAATTAATTTTAATTAAATAGAAAAATTTCAGATATTTTATTTTTTTACAAGATATCATGTTTAAGATGATTTTTCATAAAATTGGATATCTTGAAAAATGTTGAAATTAATTCTAAATTTTGAATTAATTAAATAAAAAAATATTTAATTAAAATAAATTATTATTTTTTAAAAATGTGAAATAAAAAATAAAAAAAATAAATAGCTTTAATTAATACCTTAGCTGAAAAGCTGAAGAAAAAACTGTGCATTTATTAAATTTTATTTGTTACTCATTTAAACACGAAAAGCTAATTTGGCAAATTAAAATATTTGGAATCGTGTACACGGAAAGATATTTGATTCTTTCAGATCATGTGATTTTAAAATTAATAAATTTATTTTAATTAAACGGATTTTTATAACCCTAAAAAATATTTTAAAAATTTAAGTGGGAGAGAAAATTTATTCACATATAAATCCCGCAGTCTCCATCACCAGTTTATAGGCGATGCAATTAAACCATTCATATTGGCACTAAGGCCTTCCTCCCCACCAAACAGATTAATTGCGGTATCGCCAGTACAAACTTCTTTTAGGAATAATTTTGAATAATTTTTAATGTGGATCATTTCTATGTCTGAAGGGTTCATTGCAAAACGATTGATTTGAGATTAGGTGATGGTTAACACTTAGTTATATATAATAGTATTCTCTCCATCTTAGTCACTGCTATTATATACTGAACCAAAACTATGTCAGCTATTTAATTTTACTTGGTAGGGTTAGTTGCCTATATAGTAAAATTAATCGAAATTAGCCTATCTGGTCATACGATGGATAGTAAACGTCTCCCATCAAGGCATGCCATTTACAAGGTTACAGGCTACTGGCGAATTTTTTTTAAAATGGTAGGGAGAACCAAATTAAAATAAATTTAAATTTTTTTTCATCATAATTAACGGTATTTTTTTAATTATGGAATTCTCAGGATTAAAATGGCATTCAACCCACTCACTTCAATACTAAAAGAAAACAAACTTACGGGAGCAAATTATGTTGACTGAAAACGAACCTTGGACATTATCTTAATTGTCGAGGATTAAAAATTTGTATTAACTGAGATATGTCCACCAGTACCTGATGTGGGAGCGACCGAATAAGAAATCTAAGCCCATCAAAAGTAGCAGAAAGCTTATCAGATGGCTCGCTGTTATATTTTTGGCTTCAATGTTAAATGTTTTGTAGCATTAGCATCAGTCTATGCCTAGTGCCTATGACATGATTATGAACCTCATAGAAACATTTAGGGATTAAAATCGTGCTGCTAGGTAGGTGGCCATGAAGTCTTTAATGAATGTAAACATGACTGAAGGCACCCCAATTAGGGATCATGTTCTGAAGATAATCAGTCTTCTGAATGAACTGGAGATCCTTATAGCTGAAATTGACAGAACTATCCAGGTCAATATCATACTTCTGTCACTACCTGAAAGTTTTAAGCAATTTTACTTGAACTACACTATGAACAAGCTCAGCTTTTCATTGGCAGAACTTCTTAAGGAACTTCAAGCAGCTGAGAGTGTTCTTAGGAATCTAGGTTCTATATATGTGGCTGATAAAGATTCTTCATCTAAGTCGAAAGGCAAAATGAAGAAAAAAGTTTAGACATAGGAAAGAACAGCTCCAAAAGCAGTTAAGGGACCAAAAGCTGGTGTGAAGATGCTGAAAGGCAAGTGCTATCACTGAAACAAATTTGGGCATTGAAAAAAGTAGTGTCTGATTTTTGTCAATAAGTAGAACAAACTGGGTAATTTCTGTTCAGTAGTAGTTGAAGCATGTTTAGCGATATTATCTACCGAAACCTGGTGTGTAGATACGAGAGCCACTAATCATGTCTGTAATATTTTGGAGGACTAGAAAACCAGACAACTCAGTAATGGAAATATTTACCTGCACATGGACAATAATACAAGGGTGGCAGCAGTTAGAGTAGGAGATGTCACTCTCAATTTTAGTAGAGATAGGATATTTCTTCAGAAAGATTGTCTTTATGTATATTCGATTAGAAAAAATTTAATTTCAGTCTCAAGCTTAATAAAGAACAAATATTCTGTTCATTTTGGTAACTCTGTGGTTGTGAAGAAAAATAAATATTTATTTGTTCTGGTACATTGATGGATGATCTGTATGTTGTATCTCCTATTTCTTCTATACTGTAACTAATTGAGACAAATAACACATCTAATTTACCATATAAGAGAAAGTTTTTTTCTTTTATGAACCAAACATTTGTTTGGCCCTTATACTTGGGTCATATTAATCTAAAAAGGATAAATCAATTGGTAGCAGATGGACCTTTGAGTTCATTGAAAATGAAGGCACTTTCAGTCTGTGAATCTTGCTTAGAAGGTAAGATGATCAAGAGACCCTTTTCAGCCAAAGGCTGTAGAGCTAAAGAACCGTTGGAGCTGGTTCATTTTGATGTGTGTGGTCCTATGAAAATTTGGGTTAGAGGTGACTTTGAGTACTTTGTCAGTTTCATTGATGACTACTCAAGGTATGCATACATTTATCTAATGCACTATAAGTCTGAATGCTTTGAAAAATTTAAAAAATTTAAGGCAGAGGTAGAGAAACTTCTGGGTAAAAGTATCAAATCACTACGATCCAACCGTAGTGGGAATTACCTCTTTAGAGAGTTTGGATTACCTTTCATTAGAAGGAATTGTATCTCAGTTGACTGCACCTAGCACTCCGCAGCTGAATGGTGTAGTAGAAAGAAGAAATATGACTCTTATGGAGATGGTAAGGTCCATAATGAGTTATCCAGGTTTACTCGATTTGTTTTGGGAACTCATTATAGAGATAACAGCTTACATTCTAAACTTGGTAGCTTCTAAATCAGTACCTTTTACTCCCACAGAATTGTGAATTGGGCGTAAGCCTAGTTTGAAACATATTCAAATTTGGGGGTGTCCAACACATGTGCTGAAAGAAAATGTGGGTAAGTTAAAACTGAAGACAGAAGTCTATTTCTTTATGGGGTATACCAAAGGAATGAAAGATGGTCTATTTTATAATCCTAAGGATCAAAAGGTTATTATTAACAACAATGCCCAATTCTTGAAAAAGAATTATATTATGGATCACAGGCCCAATAGAAAAATTATTCTGGAAGAACTGAGAGAAAATACTAGTAGAACGAAAGAGGAATCAAAAATCACTGATATTCTATTGCCTCGTCGTAATAGGAGGACTATCGAGATAAGGGAAAATCAAGAACATGGTGCACAACGTGTTACTGTTAGTACACAGACACAGCCAGTGCCTCGTTGTAGTGGGCGTGTTGTTCACCAACCTGATCGATATATGTTCTTGGGAGAGTCTTTTGACAAAATTCTGGTAAAACTAAATACCAAGTCCTGTAAGTACAATGAAGCACTTCAGGATAAAGGTGCAGATCTTTGGTAAAGGGCTATGAATTCAAAGACAGAATCTATCTATTCTAATCCGGTGTAAGAACTAGTAGAACCACTAGAAGAGATAAAACCCATTGGATGCAAGTGAATCTACAAGAGGAAGAGGGGAACTTGTGGGAAGGTTGAAACCTTCAAAGCTAGGCTTGTTGCTAAAGGGTTCACTCAGAAAGAAGGAATCAATTATGAGAAAATATTTTCACCGGTAGCCATTCTTAAGTTTATCCGAATTCTCTTATCCATTGCTGCTCATTTCGATGACTAAATCTGACAAATGGATGTTAAGAAAGCTTTTCTTAACAAAAGTCTTGATGAGTGTATTTATATGATACAACCAGACGAATTCAATGCAAAGAGCCAAGAACACACGTTGTGTAAGATTAAGAGATCTATTTATGGACTTAAGCAGGCATTGAGGTCTTGGAACACTAGGTTTGATTAGGCTATTAAGTCTTATAGGTTTGATCAGAGTTCGAATGAGTCCTGTATGCGCAAGAAGCGTAACGAAAGTGTGGTGATCTTCCTAGTACTTTATGTAGACGATAACTTGCTCATAAAAAATGATGTGGGGGCCTTATCTATGGTTAAAGTATGGTTATCTGGACAGTTCGATATGAATGACTTGGGAGGAGCAAGTCACATTCTTGGGATCAAGCTCGTGCGAGATCGAAAACAAAAGATGTTGGGCATATCACAAGCAAAGTATATCGATGATATACTTACTCGTTTTAACATGTAAAATTTCAAGAAATGATTTTTTTTCCTTTCAGGCATAAAATCACTCATTCTAAGGATCAGTGTTCTAAGACACCTGATAAGATAGAGAAGATAAAGGCGGTTCCTTATGCTTCGGCAGTAGAAAGCCTCATGTATTATGTTTTGCACTAAACTAGACATCTGCTTTGCCGTTGGCATGGCTAGTAAATATCAGTATAATCTAGAGCATGAGCATTGAACTGCGGTAAAGAATATATATCAAGTACCTAAAAAAGACTAAAAATTATATGTTAGTTTACTAAACAGACAGTTTATGTGATATCCTGGTATCCCACATCGGAAAGGGAGAGAGAGTTCCTTGGCTATAAAGAAAAAATCTTAGACCCTTACATCTAACGAGGCCTTTTCCCAGATGGTAGAGACCCTAGCAGAACACCGCAGTTAAGCGTGCTTGAGCGGGAGCAATTCAAGGATGGGTGACCCCTTGGGAAGAACAAAATCGTGAGGGCTTTTGCCCAAAGCGGATAATGTTGTTACCATGTGAAAGGTCAGGTTGTTACAGATGGTATCAGAGTCGACTCTCCTCACCTCTGAGTGTGGGCCCCTGCAGTCTCGCGTGACACATGGGCAGGCTACTGAGTAGGAGGGTCGATAAGGCCTGGCAGGCTTCCGGAGCTAGCAGGCTATGGCACGGGGACGTGCAGCCCTAAGGGGGTGGATTGTGATATCCTGGTATCCCACAACGGAAAAGGGAGAGAGAGTTCCTGGGCTATAAAGGAAAAACTTTAGACCCTTACAGCCAACGAGGCCTTTTCTCAAATGGTAGAGACCCTAGTAGAACTCTGCAGTTAAGCGTGCTTGGGCGGGAGCAATACAAGGATGGGTAACCCTCTGGGAAGAACAAAATCGTGAGGGCTTATGCCTAAAATGGATAATATCGTTGCCATGTGAAGGGACAGGGTGTTACAATTTAGTACCTTTAGGGTACACAGACTTAGATTTTCAGTCTAACAAGGATTCCCGTAAGTTTAACTCAAGATATGTGTTTACCTTAGGAGGTGGAGTTATAAGTTGAAGGAATATCAAGCAATCCTACATTGTTGATTCCACCATGGAGGCTGAGTACGTGACAGCTTCTGAAGAAGCCAAGGAGGCCGTTTGGTTCAGGAACTTCTTGTTGGATCTAGAGGTGGTCCCTTCAGTTCAGTCGGCTATTACACTTTATTGTGACAATAGCGGATCGGTTGCAAACTTGAAGGAGCCAAGGGTCCATAAGAAAGGCAAGCACATTGAGCGTAAGTATCGCCTCATACGAGAAATTATACAGAGAGGTGATGTTGTTGTGACCAAGATTGCATCAGGAGACAACCTTGCAGATCCTTTTACAAAGAGCTTACCAGCTAAGACTTTTGATAGTTATGTAGAAGGCATGGGAGTCAGATGTATAGTAGCATAGTTTTGAGTATAAGTGGGAGATTATTAGGGTTATTATATTAAAAATTATATTTTTAGTATTTAATTTAATTTTTAATAAAATTAAATTTTCATTCTATGAGAATCTTTATGAGTAATGTATGTACATCATTTCTTTAAAGTTATGCATGAATGTCTAATATTCTGTACAATATTTAATCTAGTGTGTAAAGTACGGCTTACACATAGAAAATTAAATTTTAGGTTCTTACAAAATATAAGTTTTATGTTCACAGTTTAGATAAAAATAGATATTTTATCGGTACGACTGTAACACAGAGTTTTAGTAGGTCTGTCTTGATTACTAAGAACAGATAATAGCATCATCTACTATTCTGACTCCCTGTACTAGTACACTTTGTGTGTATTGAATATGACACATTAGGTTAATTAATTTTATACTGACTATATAAATTAATTCACATTCCTAGGTTATTATGAATAGTGCTTATGTTCTTAATCCTAAAATAATTATTAATTTGCATATATTTAATATTCGTTATTTTAATTTATTAGAGAATGCGATCTTATATGGGTCTATATTTTTAGTGAGTTAGATATCGGTATTATTTATATGGTGAATATTAATTATTGACGAAATCTACGTCCCGAAAGATCGGGATTGACGATGCCCCCTTAAGGAAGCTTATAAGTTTTGACCGGGTCAAACCCTGTAGGTGAATTTGATTATCCAGCAGTCAAATAAATTAAGCGAAAGGGCTTAAAGAATTACAAGATGCCGATTAAATTAAATTGTCAGTAATTAAATTTAATTCGCGGGTATCGAGAATCTTAATGTGGAGAGAAATATTAAGCATTTAATAACAGGAGCTCAATGCAAGAAAGATTATGGGTCAAAGCATAATTATAGTTGTTTAATGGTGTGAACTGTAATTCAGTATTTTATGAAAATTACAGAAACCGCTGCTAGTTTTTCATAATTACAGATACCGCTACGAGGTTTACTTAATTGCGAAAATCACAAATGAGTGTCTGTGTTCCATTAGAAGTCTTACTCGTAATTAGTCTACAGGTCCCTGCTGTAGCTCTATAAATATACGGGTAGGCTGAACCAGTTTCATAACTTGTCCTCAAGACTAATGCTATCTAGATTATGTTAGTACGAGTTCTCGATAGTCCGTAACCCACACTACATTCGAGAATCGCATAAGAGAATACAGTAGAAGATTTGACGAAAGTTTCAACTTAAAATAAAAAATGTAGTTGAAGATCTGACCGGTAAAAGGTATTCTTATAAATTAACTTTGATTGGACAGGTTTTAATTTTGATCGTTCAACATCAAAAGTTCATTTCGACTTTGCCCATCTAGTTAATTTTTTATTGAAAATCGTTTGCAAAAATAATGATCTTGGTAGTTTTATCTCCAACATTTTATATGTGCGATACGGATGTAAGGGAATGAGGTGAGTGTATATGCAGGTGTTGACAAGTAGAATGGTTGATGACAGACTAGAATTAAGTATTCGACTCATTGCGAAATGTTGTGGATTCGAGGGACCGATGTACGTGTTATAAGTTTGGGTTGATGCCTAATGGAGGTAATTATAATTGGTTAGAGGTTGAACAGTAGACTAAGAGTAAGAGGTTCAATGGTGAAACATGGGGTGCAAATCTACGTTATATTGTAACGAGTGATGTGATTGGATTTGTGTAGGTGAGCGTGTACCTATGGTCTGTGTGGCGTATCTGGCCTAAGTGACTCATTGAGTTCATTTGACCGTATTGATTTTAATGGCTGTGATGCCGGGGTAGAAATCTCAATTGTGTGGAATCTTGGCCTTGATAACGATGTGACACCTAGTATTTTTGCAAGGTGAGAGTTATGGTTTACGATTGAGGATTGGTCGAGGGTGAAGGTTTAGATGGAATGTTGGTAATTCATGAGAAGAAAATATGTTCCTTGGCGTTTTCGGTGAATTAAATGATTTCATTTCTCTAGAACCAGATGTTTGTTGTTTTTGCTCGGGAAAGAGCATTTTGTCAGCTTTAGTGATTGCATTTCTGACATGTGTGGAATGTTGAGGTGGCTTCGAGTTTTGTAGTTTTCAGTTGATCGTGAAGACTTGAACAAGATTTTGTGTGTAATACATGTGACTCCATATGAGCAATGTTAGAGTTTGACGACGTGTGTTTGGGCTTACGGGAGTAGTCCTTGGGGTGCATTTTGATATGCGAATGAGCTAGTTTGCGGCAGTACAAATGAGGGTAGTAGTCCTTACGATTTGAAGTGGAGAGTGTTTGAGACCAGTTCCGATTGTGGATTAACTATGCGTTAAATCGCTTAAGTTTGTCGTGTTTGTAGACACCCCAATCTGACTAAGCTGAATCTTAGGCACCCATCTCAAATGTGCTCCAATGACAAAAATATGAGAGTTATGCTCAATGATACCCAAGCAACCAAAATCATGAACCCGTTCAAAACCTAAGAAAACCACCAAGAAATCATCTGATCGTGACATTTCTCTTACGGCCGCGACCTTTTTGCAAACCCTAAAACAAGCTGTGACTTTCTTTGTCACGGTCGCCACTCTTTGAACCTAGCTGCGACTTTTGAAAGTCGCGGCTGTCCTTTTCATCATAAAAAAAGTAGCAGTCGTCACTGTGTAAAAGTAAAAATGTAGCAACTGTCACTTTTACCCATTTTTGGACAAGTAGTAGCATCCCAGAGGAGGTCTGTGTTGCCCATTTTTCTTATAAATAGGCGTCATTTTTCAAAAACCAAGAGAGAAGTCTATTCTCACCCCCTATGTGCCATTCTCACCCCCCATTTTTCCTATAAATAGGCGTCGTATAGATATCCATTTGGAGAGAGTCTATTCTCACCCCCTATGTGCCATTCGAGGTGGATATCTATACGAGGTAACCTTAGAAATCATGACTCTTCTATAAACCCTCATTTTCTTGCCCCGAGAGTGTCGTGAATAAGGTTTCTATTGTTTTCATTGTCTATTTATCATTCATTTCAATCTAAGTATTATTCCTTCAAGTTTTCATTATAAACAGTGTATTCGTAGCTCTCTGTTGCATATATTTACAGTCGTTTTTATTTTGTTTCGACGCTCACAAGCACATTAAGCACATCAAAAACTTTTTGAGGTTCTGGAACACGACGGCCGCGACTTTCTAGTGTCACGGCCGTATGCTTTGTTAAACCTATAGTCCCAGCCGTGAACTTTGTACACATGGTCGATAAATTTGTTCCTTATTTACTCATGGCATCAGCACTCTACTGTTATGGCCGCGACATTTGTTTAAAGGTTAAAAACATGAAAACTCTTTTCAAAACTCTCTGATATTCGTTTGTTTCAAGGTTTTCAAAACTCGTGTGTTCTGTAGTTATAAAAATATGATGGCCGCGACCTTACCATGTTACGACCGTGTGTTTTATTAAACTCACAGTAATGGCCGCCCGTTAGTTTTCAACGGCCGCAACTTTTATTCTCGTGCGTGTCATGGCCACTACATCCTTGCTATGGTCGTGAGGTTTTTTGAGGTCAGTAGCATGAAAAATGTGTTTTATAACACTCTATTATCTACTTTTTAACATAATTTGCATTCTGTTTAGAATTACTTCTTGTATAGAGGATGAAGAATGGTGGATCTAATTTAGAATAAATAGGTTATGTTCTCTGTCCTACATGTCCTATCCATTTGTGCCTTTTTTAGACCTTGTATGTTGTTTATACCCTTTATGGGCCCTTAGAAACCATGGCCATGACTTTTATTTGGCACGGCCGTGAACTTCGTTTATTCTGTTTCTTGTGGTAACCCTATATTTATCATGGCCGTATGTTGTGTGACTTATTTTGTCACAGCCACAACAGTGGTTGCTACGGCTGTGAATTTTTATGTATGTCCAGTACCTTAAAATAGTGCTTAAATTTTCTCTATTTATTTTGTATAGCCTGTTCATAGCATGTTAGAGGCAGAAATATTGTTGCATGACCCTTAGGTCCCTGCTTGTTCATTTTATCGCTTATTCGTATGTGTTTTTCCTTACTTTTCTCAAATGATACGTGTGGCATATCTAAAAATAGTAACCAATTTACATGACCCTCGGAATCATAGTTAGGATTTTGTTTCTTTGCTTGTTTTTGCTTGAACTCTCTTTAACCTCCCGTTCTATATATGTTACTTTTAAAAAATTTACAACAAGAACAAATATTGACAAAGTGGAGGCCAACCTCACAGTTGTGCGAAAAAGGGTGCCAACACCTTCCCTTTTCATATCTTTGTCCCCGAATCCTATTTCTCTCTAGTTCTATTTTTTTAAAAGACCCGTAGCCTTCTTTTTGGTTTTTTTTTGTTTTTCACAAAAATCATGTGGCAACTCCATTTTTCTAACAAGTGTGCTTGGATATCTTAGATTTTCTTATTTTGAAAATAAAAGAATATTTTTCTAAAAACAATAGATATCCGATGCACCATCTCCCCCGAAAACAACACCTGCTGCTTTTCTGGCGACTCTACTAGGAACTGATTTTTCAAAAAACAATTATAAGATGACTTAACTTGAAATGTCAATGGTTCTTGTTGTAAACTTTTCATTGGTATTCGCATTTTTATTTGCACATTTGTGTGCTTGGTTCTCAAAACCCCACTTCGCTTACCCGATACCCCGGTCAATTTATTGTCTCGGGACTATGTCGGGGAAGCTAACAAGCTTTATGGCCACATGCTTCCAAAGATGTGAAAAAAAGAGTTATTGTGTACCGTTTAACCATACCTTGCACCATTCCTAGGATTGGGAGCTATATTCTTAACTTTATTCAGAAGATACATTGAGTGAAAATCTACCAGCCTTTTTATGTGCATATGGTTTCTTAGAACTCTTTCTTTTAGGATCAATAAATCTTTTAGGGTTATGTGATTTCTTTTATGTATGCTTTTGTTTGTATAGTTAGCATCCTGATTAGGACTAGTTTTCATCCTCTTGATCTGTCATCAAGGGTGAGTTATTTTGACTTTAGGCCTAGTTAATGAGTCTTCCTGTTTACGCGAGTCCTTACAGTTTAGAGACTTGGTATAATTGCTCCATATAGAGAAGAACCTATACGCACTTGGGCCCGATCTCTGAGTGAAAGATGTAGATGAGTAGATTAGTTGAGATTACCAATGGTAGACCCAAAATTGACAATGGATAATATGATGAGGGAAATTATGGAATTACAATGAACTAATGAGGGAGTCAGCACTACTGTAACCAATTAGGTTAGGATCCAAACTTAGTGTCAGGTTCAGATCCAGGCTTTACAGACTCGGGTTGCAGACCCCAATGTGAACGTTCCAAATGACCAAGAGGATGGAATAGGAGATAATATCTAGGACGATAATGTGGGACCCAATGGAGCCCAACCCAAAGTTACACAACCAGTCTGGCTGGGAATCCCAAAAATCCTAGCCATAAAGGAATCGATCTTGTCTGATAAGATCGACAAACTAGAGAAGATTTTGAGGAAAGCCCAGGGAATTGAGTATTATATGTTTAATGTCAAGGGGCTATGTCTATTCCCTGATGCTAAGCTTCACAAGAAGTTTAAAATGCCCAACATGAAAAAATTTGACAGGACTAGAGATATGAGGATCCATCTGAAAATGTATGTGGCCCTTCCTCTTTCTGTCAATGTTTCCAATTCCCAGAATACTAATGTAACTTCATGTATATAGTTGCCTAACTACTTTCTTCCTCCGACTTCTTTATCCACTTTCACATTTGTCGTATTTGGGAGAGCTTGCTTCGTGGCGAGAACTCTATCACCAATGGGTATCAGTAACTAGTTTAAAGCACAGCTCTTCTAGCGGTCTTTGTCTAAAGTTACTCAGAAATGGTTTCTGTCTTTGGATACTGCAAAGACGAGAACCTGGAAGGACATTTCTACTACATTGGTCAACTGCTCGGGAACTCGAGACTACCCGACATGAGGCCAAAGAATCTTTTGTCGAGTTTTTGACCCAATAGAGGGCTAAGGCAACTAAAATGACGAACCAACCTACAGAAAATGAGCATGTGAGAATAGTAGTGAAGAATTTGTAGCTGTAGTTTTGTAAATATCTTATCACACAGCCGTTGATGATGTTTGAGCAAGTTTTTGATGCTGGGATACAGATAGATGATGCACTGCAATCTAAGGGTATTAAGAAGGGAGAACCAAGTTAGAGAACGGTTTAGAAGCTGTAAGCCAATAACCTGAATAATACCACCAATGCCGTGAACCAAATCTATGAAGTAAACCATTGAACCCCAACCCGAATCAAACTAGCCCATCTGTCCAGCCAGCTATCCAAAGTTATCCTCAGAACCAAAAGAGAGCCTTCACCCAACTTACCATACCTTTAACTTCTATCTTGAGCTGGTTGATTGAGAGAGGTCTCCTAAAGCCTTTGGAGCCGAGCCTGCCTATAAACCCTTTACTGCCCAGATATAACCCTACCCAGCACTGCGCCTTCCACTAGGGGTACGGGCATTTAACCAACAACAGTATGAGACTTCAACACGAGATTAAAGACCTAATAGACAACAAGGTGTGCCACTCAGAAATTGAATGCCACTACTAATCAGCAAAATGTGAACACTGTTGAAGGAGGGTCAAAAAGTTTTGTTCCCACCAAATTCATAGTTTCAACAACAAAGCCAAAACTAGTTACGATTTTTCTATCTAGTTAGGAGGTATTGCTAATTAACGACCTTATTCAGGAACTGATAGATGATGGTTTCGATAACTTCTTGATCTTTGTCATCCACGAGAAAAAAGTTTCTCCCTTTGTCAGTGATGATGAGGAGGATGAGGAAATTAGACGCTTGTGTGAGGATCTGGCCCATCATAAGGCTTTGGACGAGTTTAAGGAAGGAGGAATTGATATCAAATGGGATGTCCCAACTGTTTCGAGTAATAATGCGGCATGGCATCAAGAGGCATCTTGGAATGGGAAAGCCATCCCAAGTTTTAGAATAGAAGAGACGGGAAAAATAGTATCAGAGATAGGAGTATCCTCAAAGGGAAATGAGGTTGGCAGCAAGAGTAAGTAAGAAGAAGATCCACTAGTCGGTAAGGAAACCGAGAAGGAGCATAAAGAGAAAGAAGAAAATACTCCCCAAGTGAATTTGTTCGGAATTGTAAGTTTTGTGTTTGACCCTTCCATATACATCATTCCTCTTCATGAACGAAAACTAAGAATACCTCTACCCGAGGGATCGATTTTACGTTCTCTCGAAGTGGAGTACTAAGAAGAGAACGACATGTGGAAATTGAAAGAAATAGAGCAGGAGTTCATGGATATATGATGTGCCGGAATGGCATCCGATTGTTGAAGATCCATATAACCATAGAGGCCTGTGGGAATCTTAGGGCCCTCCCCCACCATGCAATTATGAAGACCCGTTTGATGGGGTATTGTGGCGTTGGGATTTGAGGGTTACAAAAAAAATGAAAAAATTCAAAGATATTTTGAAAAATACTTTAACACTTTGAAAATCAAAATTTGAAAACTCTCTTTTATTGAAAATGGAGTCACCACTTAGTTTTTAAGAAAAATTAAGAAAAACAAAATTGGCTAACTGATCTTAAAAGCATTTAACCAGAGAAGATGATCCGGGGGCAAAGGTATGAATCGGAAAATGTGTTAGGCACTCCGTTCGCCGAACCGTAAGGTTGGCATTTACTAGTCATTATTGGTTATTTAATAGAATTTCTCAAATGCATGTAAATAAAGAAAATATGGATGAAGAGAGAACATTCAAAATCAAGTATATAAAATAATAAAATATATACATAACACTCCAAAACAAATAAGTGTTAAAAGAAAAATTCTAAATCCTATGGCATGCAATTTCTATCTAAAGGATTCATGAAATACATACCACATGTAATATTCACAAAAATAAACTAAACTAACATGATTTGTATAAAAGAATAAAAATATGGTTAAAGATGCTAAAATTACTTAAACATGATTTGCTAATAAGAAATACACTAAACCAAACAAGATTTTAAGGAAAGTAACTAAAATATGCACATTGTCAAAACAAGCTAAATTAACGTTACCATGATGAAAAG
>JAOTRH010035614.1:0-20642 GCA_034768845.1 Heliamphora exappendiculata
ATTGATTTTTTTAATGTTAATTATTGGTTATTGTTTATCTTTATTATTTTAAGTAGAAAGATAAAAATAATGAAAACTAAATTGTGAGATTTATAAGAATTCTAAATTTAAGTTAGTTCTTTATACCTTGAAAATCTATTATAGTATAAGAAAAATTAAAAAGAAATTTTATTAAGCATAAAAGATGTTAAAAAGAAATTTGATTTTTGAAATAAGAAAATTGAAAAAGTTGAATATACTGTTTTATTTTTAAAGAATTTTTGGTTTTCCCGTTTTAATAAATTTCAGTTGGATTGGACCATGAAAATATTTAAATGAGCCTTAATTTCTAGATCAACTCTTTTATGTAAAAATAATAAGAGTTTTTAAAAGATAAAAATAATCTTTTCAATATTTTTTAAGTACTATTTTTTCTTATTAAATAAGCACGAATAAATTAAGTAAACCTAATTAGACCTTAAATGACAATTTTATGAAATATTATTTTACGATAATTATGGTAAGATTAGTTCTTTTTTTTTTGTGTTTAGATTTTAAATTTTTTTAATTAAAATCTAAAATCAGGCGAGTCTTCTAACATAAGAGTTAATTAATTTTTTAATTGTCGCTTTATAATGATTTTGAGGTTGTAGAGATTCAGTACATGTTTATTTTATTTTTCATATTTTCGATAAGAGAAGGGATCAAAATAAATTTGGACATGAGGGCTATAAAATTTTTGTTCGTTAAAGATTGAATTAGTGATATGTGAAAGTAAAATTGAGATACATGGTGATGGATGGTGTTATTATGGTTTTGTTAATAGATAATTCGAAAGATTTAAATGTGCGCAAAATTGGAGGTTTAAGATGAATTTTAAAAAAATTCGCAGAATTTCTGTCCAGGGATCACCGCTCGAGCGGAATATTAGGATGTGTTTAGAATAATCTAGAAGATTGGAGAATGTTTTGGGAATTTTATAAATAGCAGCCAAGTGAGGGCCCTTTCACACGTTTTCCCCCATCTCTTCTCCTCTCCTCTTCTTTCTTTCTCCTTTTTCTCTTGAGAGAGAAACTCAAAAATCCTTAGAAAACCCTAACCTTCCACTATGAAAATTGAAGCTTTGAAGCTAGATTGGGAGTAAGTAAGAGTGGAAATGAAGGTTTGGAGCAAGGAGATATGAGATAAAGCATCAAGAAAGCAAGATCTATCAACATCCAAACCATAAAAGGAAGAACTTGAAAGAATCTCAAATTTTTGAGCAAATCCAAGGTAGGATCTAGATTTTTTCATATGTGTTAAGATCTGGGTTGATATTTTATTTATATGCATAAAAATTGAGTCGATTTCGTATTTAATGGATAGATTGATAGATTTGTTGGTGTATTGCATTGGGTTTAATGGGAATGGGGATTTTTGAAAAAGGTTTAACCATGATTTTGGGGAATCATTGCATAAAAAAGGATTATGAAGTTTGAATGTAATGTTTTTATGGTGAAAATTGAGATTTGAGACCTATTAGATGAAGGATTAAGGGTTTTGAAGTTAGAAACTCAAAACATGGGCAAATTTGAAATTTTCTCGGGTGACAGCGCGCTCGAGCGGAGCCCTGTCCGCTTGAGTGCTCAACTGGCAGTGAGTTGGGCGCTCGAGCACCCGGCATCCGCTCGAGCGGACTGACTGCACATGGCCAACTTCTTTTTATCATATCTCTCTCATTCGGACTCCGAATAGGGTCATTTTCATACTCAAATCGAATCCCTAAAAGTCCTTTTTCAAACAAGACTACTCTCACAAGAAAATTCTTTTTGTAAAAAAAGTTATGATTAAAATAGTGAGGGTATTTTAAATTTTCTTAACTATTTTTCACCCGATTTTGGCCAAATGCTTTAAAAAAGTATATTTTCATTAATGTTGAACATTTTCATCGAATTTTCTATCCCTTGGGCTATGAATGTATCTACTCTACTACACTTGGGTTGGGATGTAAGTATCGTGCCGTTTGGTTGTGTTTGTGATAAAGATGAATTTTTAACATATTACTAAGGTTTTAAGAACGAGTATGATTACGGGTAATTGTGGGTTATGTCGTGATATGGTTATCATTAAGATTTTGAAGCTTTAGAAAGGAAACATAGATTTTAACTTGTATATACATGTGTATGCATATGATTGGTGCATTCCGTTTGTTTCAGATGACATGGTCATGTATGTGTTAATTACGCGTTGGTATTTCATGAAGTTGATAAATGGAATGTGATTATGAGAAATTATGTGTTAAAATTTATGATGGCATTTGAATTGAAAGAAAGGATGAAATGTTAAAATAAGAGTTGATTAGAAATGAAATGGGAAGTTGAAATGTAAATATGAAAAGTGGTATTATGAGAAAATATTTGGGGAGATAAACCAGCTGTGGGTTGGACTTTCGAATTTTTGTGAAAATGAACAAATAATGAACCGTATGGATTAATGTGGATTAAGTTGGCCTGACGGGTCTGCGGTGAATAACCAAAAATTTGGGCAAGATGGGGACCACATGCCCACGGGTTAACCCTCGAAATGTGGTGTTGTATCGTGGTGAGTTATAGAGCTATTTATTATCCAATGGCTTCGCGCAGTTTATTGGGATAATAGGGAGGGATTTCTATAAGCTGCACCCGATATCGGTTCATTAACTGCAATAAATTAATTGTGATACGATTTTTTTGGTGATAAAGCAGATAATGAAAGTGAGATGCGATTCTTTGTGAAAAATCGAATAATGGAATGACGATATGGATAATATGGAAGGACAAATGGGAATAAATCGGCGTGTGTGGGTGTATGCGAGTAAAGAATCATGAATTGGTGTAAATTTGCATTTTATTTCGGTTGCACCAATTGCACATCACAAATCATGCATTATATCTGAGTTAATCTATATCCTACGAGTTTCGGCTCACGTATGTTTATCAAAACATTTCAGGTCTAGAGGACCGGGGGCGATACCAGGGCAATGAATTCATTTTGAGAAAGGACTTGAAGAAAGTTTTAGTGTCCCTTTCGTGTTCTATATCATGTTTGTACATAAGCAGAAATGGACTACTGCAATAATATTGTTGTTGTAATGGACACTTGGAAACCCAAAGTATGTGATTGTAATTTTATACGCATGAGGATATGGTTATTTGTTGAAAACTTTTATTTCTTTTAAATACATTTTGAGTTTAACTCACTAATGAAACAAATATCTAAATGGGTAATTTCTTATACGACTCGATTTAGGATTTGTTCACGGGTCCCCGGGGGTTCGGGGCGTGACAGAATAGTATCAGAACTCTAGGTTCGAATACTTAGGAGCTGTGGGGAGTAACTATAACCATAGTATGTAACCTGTTTGACGAGGTTAAGCACCACTACATGGCGTGAATTGTGTGTTTGCATGGGTTTACGATTGAATTGTGTTGTGCGTGTTATGTGTTTATATGAGTATGGAGGGTTTAGTCTTGGGGTGATGTGGCATGCCATATGGCATCCGATCAACTACTTTGGGGTTCAAAATAGAAAAGCGTTTAGCCGACGTTTTTTCTATGAGAAATTTGAATTAGTTACCCGGATTGTCGCGTTGCTCTGGGGCTTTTTCTCGGTATGTGAAAATGTGTTAATGTGATTTGACTAGGTGCTAAGTAGTGTGTAGCTTGACTTTAGGAAGTTAGATTGAGCTTGACCTAGTTGGGTGTCGTGATATTCTTGTTGTAGGGATTATGCTCGTAGGGGTAGGACAAGTTGTGATCTGGACGGTAGTATGAGTGGTGGAATTACGACCCAATGATAAGTGATTGTGGTGGGTGTAAGCTCGAGAGATGAGCAATAATTGTTCGGAGTATGGTGTGTTTATGTGAGTCGAGGGTGACCGTAGTTAGTTATTCGTTATGTGTTGAGCTACCAGTAGTTTGACGAACGAGTATGGTAGATTGTTTGAAACCCCTTGAAGGTTGTTGGTTATGGATGGATATGAGGTGTGATTTTAGGCTCGTTGAAGATTATGTACGTCATGAGCCGTACTATGTAATGAGCCGTGAACCCCGAGATTGGGTATGGACAGGAGCATAGTTGACGGGAACATAGTGGATGGGAGCGTAATAATCTCTAGCTTAAAGTGTGTTAGAAAGTTTATGCTTAGGCACGTTGTTGGGAGTGTCCCTTACCCTGAGAGGTGTTGTTGGTAATCACAGTTGTATCTTGTGATGTTGAAGGTCAGATTGATGACTCATGTGTTTTCTTTGTGGCGTGGTGTTGCATTGTGTTTCTTGATAAAAGTTGGAGATGTATATCGATGATAGTTGTGATGCGGTGAACGAAGATTCGAGGTCGTTTGGGAAGTTTCATGAAAAAGAGTTTTGTGACTTGGGTCCTCATTTTCAAGAATAGGAGATTATGTGGAATGTATGGTGTATGGTAAGAATGTGAATGTGAGTGTATGAGGCTTATGAGAAAGATGATAGATGTTGGCGTGGTCGTCTTGGTCGTTTTATGACGACGTATTGATAGGAAGAGATCCCTTAAGAGGACGATGGCAGTGGCCTATATCCGGCTTAAAGTTTGGGTGCGATGGTATTGTGTTAACCTTACGGGGCAGGCGTTAGAGTGGTGTCTTGGGTTTAAAGTTGGTGAGCGAGGATCGTTTGCTCGTGTGATGTGTAGTTGCTTTCCTGATTGGGCAGTTGTGTGTCGGTGTTCCGCGTATGGTGATAAAAGAGATAAGTGTTTCTAGTTAAACGTTTTACAATTTTCGATGGATGTACCATAGTTTCGAGCTTAAGATGTAGCATAGTTTTGCCTATTTATTTGCTTGTTAGTATGACGTGACCCGTAAGTAGATGTGCTTAAGTGATGCGAATATATGTGGTGCTATCTTACCCTTAGGGGCGAGGGATAAGATGGCGCCGTTTGGTTTATAGTTGGTAGGCGAGGTTCGATTTGTTTGTGTTGCGTATGGTTACTATCATGTTCGGATAGTGATGTGCCGGTGGTACTTATGTGGTGACATAAGAGACGGGTGTTTTTGGCTAAACGTTTGTGTTTTTGGTGAGTGTACCGGAGTCATGAGTTGAGGCTGTCGTGTGGTTTTACCTACCCGTTTGGTTGTTACCTCCCTGTTGAGAATTGAGTGACATGACGCGACCCTATGAAGAGATATCATACAGTGATGCGAGTATATGTGATGTTATCTTTGGTGATTAATCGGTGAGGGTCTGGTGGACGCGTGCGATGTATTGTTGGGATGCGAAGGAGTGAACGATAGTTAGTGTGTTTGAGTAGAGATCTAAGTGTCAAGACATAGTGCGACGAATGATATACACATTGTGAATGATGGTTGATAACGTTTGTACGATGATGGTAGATGTCTTTACAAAGGCTTGCGGTTAGTCTTCTCTTGAGCCGAGTGTATAATGATTGTCCTAAGAGGTAGTGATGCTGAGTAAGTACCTAGCATTAGTTCGTGGTTTTCCTAAGTAGAAAGATGTCTCATAATTGGCTAACCGATGTGATTGTTCGTTATTGGTAGAGGTAAAACATTGGGGTCGTAAGAATGTGGGTTCGTTTGCTTACGGTTTCTTGAAGGTTCCGTTTGCTTTACCCCATGAGCCGAGTATTTGGGCGGCGTTTCTAGAGATGTAGTTTGATTTGTACGACGTATCAGTAGCTTTAGTTCTCATTGAGTGAGATCCCTAAGGAAGTTTAGCGATTGAGTTATTTGCGTGATGAGATCCTCGAATATTAGTTATGTGTGATTCCTATAAGAATACCGGACCATGGTTTAGTTGTTACCTTCCTAATTAGGGGATCGTGTTTGGAAACGTGTCGAAGATATGAGGTTTAAAAAGAACGTAGAAGGGTTCGATGGTGTGTTTGGCCTAGTTCTAAGATGGAGTATTTTGAGCATGATATGTTTGGAGATTGTTTATGTTCGACCATAGATTCAGAGGTGGGTATGCTATTTACTGCCACATGAGAACGAAGTGTGTAATGATAAGTTTCAATAGTATACTGTGTGGTTTGGGTGGCCTAAGGCAATAGGCAAGAAATTGTGCATTAAGATGTCGATAATAGATGTATGCCTGGGAAGTGAAAGTGCTGGAAGCGTTTGCATGATAGTGGAAGTTATTAGTAACTTTGAATAAAGGAACCCAAGAGTAAATTTCCTTTGTTTGGGTGCTGTAAGCCTTCCCTGTAAGTTGCTGGGACAGTGGGTTAAAGGCCGTGTTGTGGCTGTGATTTGTTTAGTGAAAGGTTAGTAAAGTATAACCTTATGAAGTGAGGTTTTAGCGTGATGAAAATATTAGCATTGTGTCTCAGAGTATGAAGGGTGATGAATTTGTAGTTCTATGGGAGGTATGGTACAAGGTATGAGGATTGACAATATTCCTGTGTGTGCGAATGATGTATGAGAGTTAAGAGCTTAATTGCAATGGGTGACCTGGGTATTATGATCGAGTTAATGGTAGTTGTGTGGCTATAGGCTAGGCGACCTCAAGATGAGATTTACAGGAATTTGTGAAGACTAAGTGTTGGTGGGTATTGGGAGTACATTGAGGTTGGGTCACAATTTCTAGTTGTTTTAGGAAAATAGAAGTCTCAGTAAATTGGTGTTCGTGTTGTGATCCTTGAGTATGTACCTAAGACACGGGTACTGTCGAATCGGGTGATCGAAAGACTAAGTTCCTCATGGGCTTTCTGAATGGAGTTTGTTTGCTCTATTGGGTGAATATAAGTGCGTAGAGTTGCGTTCTCTCTAAGATTGAGTTGGTAAACTAGGAGTGTTTGTCTTGTGGATAAGGAAATTAGTGTTGAGACATAGAGTTCCATTTATAATGATCCATTGTATATCGTTAACCTGTTGTATGTAGCTTGTTCTGGATTATGTGGGTAAAGTTATGCCTCTAGCTCTCGACAGAGTGGGAAATTTGTTGGAACCTTGTAACTGTGGTATTCATGTGATGTATTTCTAACAGGCACATCTGAATCTGGATTCGTGTTTTGTTCTTTGAACTATTTAGAGTTTTTAAAGTGTGAAGAATGGTTAACCGTTTGAAGGGAAGGCGTGAATGGATAGTATCGACGAGTGGGGTCATGTACATGCGAAGGATTGTTAGTGGTCTAGTTTGGGGCGAAAGATTGCAAACTCGAGAGATTAATGGGTAAGTGTACATCTATGAGGTGTTTGGCTCATGTGGAGTGCTCAATTCTAATAGCTCATGAAGTTCAAGTGGCAGTGTTGGTTTCGTTTTGATAGTTGAAGGATTAAAGTGATGTAGTGCAAGTAAGTAATATGGTTTTAAGTTGTGATCGTTAGTTGGCCGTAAAGGTATGGGAAATTTTGGGGCATGTAACTCATGTAAATAATATTTGAGTTTGGGAAACATATGTTTGGGTTGGAGAAATAGTCTTCAGTTTACGTTAGAATCCAGCAGTAAATTTAACTGTGGTTTGACGAAGTCAGGAGAATCTAAGTGGAATTAAGACTTGTGACGCATAGTGTTATAGTTAAGAATGTTTATTTTTCGGGGATGTGCATGAGGTGCGAGATGGTGGTCATGGAGGGATAGTCGGTAATCAACAACGGAGTGGTCGAGTCTAGCTCTGGTGTGAATTTCGAGTAAGAATTGACGTCGTGTTAAATGACGAATCGTTTTAAATTGGTCAAACCCGTTAAGAGTAAAATTCGATGAATATGAATAATTCTCATAATTGTGATATATTGGTATTCTGGTGTTAAGCCTGATAGTAATAGAGGCATGTTAGCACCCTTGAGTCATGTCAGTTCGAAAGAATGATCAGGATTGCAAACTAAGAAAGAGGTTATGTGGACCGAACAACTAGCGAAATGTGAGAAGATATATTAAGATTAAAGGAAGGTTTAGAGTGGCTTGAGACGAATTTCGGGAATGAAATTCCCAAAGGGGAGAAAGTTGTAGAGACCCGGTACATGTTTATTTTATTTTTCATATTTTCGATAAGAGAAGAGATCAAAATAAATTTGGACATGAGAGCTATAAAAAATTTTGTTCATTAAAGGTTGAATTAGTGATATGTGAAAGTAAAATTGAGATACATGGTGATGGATGGTGTTATTATGATTTTGTTAATGGATAATTTAAAATATTTAAATGTGAGCAAAGTTGAAGGTTTAAGTTGAATTTTAAGAAAATTCACAAAATTTCGATCCAGGGATCACCGCTCGAGCGGTGGGGGTCCGCTTGAGCGGACTATCGGGATGCGTTTAGAATAATCCAGAACATTGGAGAATGTTTTGGGGGCTTTATAAATAGCAGCCAAGTGAGGACCCTCCCACACGTTTTCCCCCATCTCTTCTCCTCCTCTCCTCTTCTTCCTCTCTCCTATTTCTCTTGAGAGAGAAACCCAAAAACCCATGGAAAACCCTAACCCTCCACTATGGAAATTGAAGCTTTGAAGCTAGATTGGGAGTAAGCAAGAGTGGAAATCAAGCTTTAGAGTAAGAAGTTGGGAGATGGGAGATGGAGTATCAAGAAAGCAAGATCTATCAACATCCAAACCATATAAGGAAGAACTTGGAGGAATCTCAAGCTTTTGAGCAAATTCGAAGTAGGATCTAGATTTTCTCATATGTGTGTTAAGATTTGGGTTGATATTTTATTTATATGCATAAAAATTGAGTTGATTTCTTGTTTGATGGATAGATTGATAGATTTGTGGGTGTATTGCATTGGGTTTGATGGGGATGGAGGTTTTTAAGAAAGGTTTAACCATGATTTTGGGGAATCATTGCATAAAAAGGGATTATGAAGTTTGGATCTAATGTTTTTATGGTGAAAATTGAGATTTGAGATCTATTAGATGAAGGATTAAGGGTTTTGAAGTTAGAAACTCAAAACAGGGGCAAATCTGGAATTTTCTCGGGCAACAACGTGCTCGAGCGGAGCCCTGTCCGCTCGAGCGCTCAATTGGAAGAGAGTTGGACGCTCGACCGCCCGACATCTGCTCGAGCGGACTGACTGCGCAGTGCCAACTTCTTTTTATCATATCTCCCTCATCTGGACTCCGAATATGATCATTTTTGCACTCAAATCGAAGCCCCGGAAGTCTTCTTTCAAATAAGACTACTCTCACAAGAAAAGGGTAGCAGGTCATGGTCAGGTGACTAGAAAATGATTATTTATTCAAGTTGAACATTTTTCGATTTCTGATAGATGTACCGAGTTGTGAGCTCGAGACTGTAGCATGATTTTTGCCTACTTGTTTGATTGTTAGTGTGACGTGACCCGTAAGTAGATATTCTAAATGGGTGTGAGTATGTGTGGTGTTGTGCTTTGGTGAATAAATGGCGAGGGTCTTGTGGATGCGTGAGATGCGTCGTCGGGATGTGGGGTGAACAATAGTTGAAATACTTGAGTGAAGATCTGAGTATGAGGATCTGGTGTGACGTGATGAGCAATGTACTCATTATGAATGGTGTTCGAAAACATTTGTATTAAGATGTCCAATGTCCTTACAAAAACTAGTGGTTAACTTTCTCTTAAACCAAGTGAGTAATGGTGATCCTAAGAGGTAGTGACATGGAGCGAGAGCCTAAAACTGATTTATGATTTTTCTAGTATGAGAGGTGTTTTGTGGTTGATTGGCCAGTGTGATTGCTTTTTCTAGCATCAGTTATGCAGGATTCCTACGAAAATACAGGTCCGTGGTTTGGTCGTTATCCTCGCGATTAGGAGATTGTGTTTGGGAATCATGCTGGGTGCATGAGGTTCGAAAGAATCGTAAAAGGGTTCGATGGTGTGGTTAGCCTGATGCTGAGACGGTGTATTCTGAGTGTAATATGTTTGGAGGTTGTTTGCATACGACCTTAGGTTCATAGGTAAGTAAGTTGTTTGCCTATAGGAACGAAGTGTGGAGTAATAAGGTTCAGCAGTGTACCATGTGGTTAGGGTGGCTTGTGATGATAGGCGAGAAAACGTGGGTTAAGATATTTGCGATAGATGCTTACTTGGGGAGCAAAAGTGCGGGAGGCGTCTGCATAATCGTGAAAGTTATTTGTAACTTTGGATGGAAGGTTTCAGGATTGGGTTATCTTTGTTTGGTGCTGTGGACAGTGGGCTTAAGACCGTGATATGGCTGTGATTTGCTTAGTGGAAATTATGTTAGTGAATCTCAATCTTGTGAACTGAGGTCTTGGCGCGATGGGAATGTAGCGTTATGTCTCCGTGTATGACTTGTGTCGAGCCTGTAATCCTATGGGATGTGTTGTACGAGGTATGAGAATTGATAGCGTTCGTGTGTGTGTGAATAAGGTCTGAGAGTCGAGAAGCTTAGTGTAGTGGATGATTTGGGTATCAGGATCGGGGTCGACTGTAGTTGTGTGACTATGGTGCGACCTCAAGGTGAGATATACTGGGTTCTTGGAGGCCAAGTATTGATGGGTACTGGAAGTGCGTTGAGGTATGGCCATGATTTCTAGTTGTTTTGGGAAGATGGGAGTCTCAGTGGGTTGGTGTTCGTGTTGTGAACCGTGAGTACGTAACTAGGGAATGGGTGCACCGGAATCGGGTGATTGAAGGACTGAGTTCCTCATGGATTTTCTGGGTGAATGTAAGTGTGTAGGGTTATGTTCCCTACAAGATCGAGTTAGAGGATTAGGAATATTTGTTCTTGTTGACGAGGAAGTTAGTGTTAAGACATAGGGTCCTTTTCTGCAATGATCAGTTGAGATTCATTAATCGTTGTGTGCAGCTTGTACCTCTAGCTCTCGGCAGAGTGAAAAATTTATTGGAACCTTGCGGCTGGGCTATCCACGTGGTGTATTACTGATAGACCCTGATGAGTCTGAATTTGTGATTCAGTTTGTATCAGTAAGTGTATACTTGTGAGGCGCTTGACTCATGTGGCGTGCTCAATCTTGGTGGCTCACAGAGTTCAGGTGGCAGTGTTAGTTTCAATGGTTAAAGGATTCGAGTGATACAGTGCAAGTGGTAATATGATTCCAAGTCTGTAGTGGTTAGTTGGCCAAAAGGGCGTGGGCGATTTTGGGATAACGCGTGTAACCCTTGTGAATAACGATTTAGTTTGGCACATGTGCTTAGATTGGGAGAATAGTTCGTGGTGTATGTTGGGAAAACCTTAGTGGTAATAGTCCTCGAGTGTTTGGTTTAATTTCAAGTTTGGGTTGAGGATGTTTATTTTTTGAGAATGTGTATGTGGTGTGAAATGATGGTTATGGAGGGATAGTCGGTAACTAAGGCAGAAGTGGTTGACTTTAACCGTGGTGTTGGATTTAGTCTTGTGTAGTAACCCGACCCACTTGAATTTAAAGCATTTAAGTGTTGATTTTGGGTAAGAATTGGCGTCGTGTTGAACGATGGTAAGTGTATAATTATAATATTTGCGAGATATTAGTGTTTTGAAGTTAAGTCAGATGTTAGTGTGCCACCTCTGGGGACAAAATCCTATGTAAACCGAAAGATTAGCGAATCATATGGACATATATTAAGATTAAAGGAAAGTTTGGTGTAACGTGAGACGAATTTCGGAGACGAAATTCTCAATTGGGGAAAAGTTGTAGTGACCCGGTACGTGTTTATTTTGTTCGTTTATGCTTTCGGTTAAACGAAAAGACATAATTAAAGTTGAGTATGGGGACTATAAAATCTTTTGTTCATTAATGAAGGAACTGATGGTATGTGAAATGTAATTGAGATACAGGATGATAAGTGACAATAATTTGTGGTGAAGTATAGTTTATCAATTTAAATTCTTGAAATATGGGTTTAAAATTAAGTTTTAAATGTGGAATTAAATTAGAATGAAAAATGGATCATGAAAGCTAAAATTAGAGAGAAAAAAATAAAAACAATAGGAGGCAAGCCAAACATGGCCTTGGTCCATTCCAGAAACATGTAGGGAAAGGGAAAGAAATGAAGGGGCAAGTGGCCCCATTCCTCACCCCCACTCACCTCTTCTCTTCTAATCTCTTCTCCTCATCTCCTCTTCTTCTCTTCTCCATCGCTAGAGAGAAACTCAAGAATCTTATGAAACCCTAACCCTCCCTTATCTAAATTGGTGAAATTAGAAGCTAAATTGGAGACAAACAAGTAAGGAGCTAAAGCTTTGGAGTAAGAAAGGTGAGATTGAAGCATCAAGGAGTAAATCAAATGGGTAGCTGAAACCCTAAGAGGCAATTTTGATGAAATCTTGAAGCTTGGAGGCTATTTGAGGTAGGATCTAGACTATCTCTCATGTTTTGTGGCAATTTGTGTTGATATTTTGATTATGCAACTAAATTCTAGTTAATTCCATGCATGATTTGAAGAATTGATATGGTTGTGTGTGGGCTGAGTTAGGTTTTTAAGGAAATTAAAAGTTTTGAGAAAGGATTACCATGAATTTCTTCCAATTTGTTGTATAGAAGGGGTTTTTGATACTTGAAATTCAATATTTTTGGGTTGATTATATGAATGAGTTGGATTGAAGGTTTTGCAATGGATGTTAGCTTCAAAATCTAAGAAAAAAAATTCAATTTTCGGCGCAGGAACGCTCAAGTGGTTTAGAGGGCGGAATTGGGATGTTCTCGGCTTCTTGTTGCAGACTAAACTGCTCGAGCGATCTATCCCGCGGTCTGTTTCGCTAGTCAAAAAATATTTTCTTTAAATCAGTGTATCCCTGTCATTTGGACTCGGAATTGGGTTATTTTTGTACTCAAATTGAAACCCTAGAAATCTTTTTTCCTATGACACCACTCTCACAATAAAATTATTTTTGTAGAAAAAATTATGATCAAAATAGTGAGAGTATGTCAAATTTTCTTAACTGTTTTCACTCCTTTTTAGTCAAATGTCTTGAAAAAGTTATTTTTCAATCTCATTATACTTTTTAACCAAATTCTCGTCCCTTGGGCAATGGATACACATATATATCTATATTTAGGGTTGGGATGCATATGCTGAACCGGTTAGTTGAATTTTACGATAAAAGCAGACTTTTTACGTATAATGAAGGTTATGATATGATATGGTCATCATTTAACATTTTCAAGCATTTAGAAGAGTAACATGGGTTTTAAGCTTGTACATGTGCATATGATTGGTGTATTTCTTTTTCTTCAAATGATATGAGCATGGTTATATTAATTTTACGTTATTTGTACTTTATGAAGTTGATAATATAAATGTGAATTATGAGAAATTTTGTATTGAACCTTATGGTGTGTGTGACTTGAAAGGAAATTTGGATACTCAAACATAATGTGATTTGAAAATAAAACGAAAATCTTGAAATGGGAATCAAAATGATAATACTTGAAAATGGTTGGGAGATGAATCAGTTGTGGGTTGGACTCCCTGATTTTGAAAATGATAGTATCGATGAATAATGAACCTTATAGATTTGACGTGGATTAAGTTGGGTTTGAGGCTCCGCGGTGAAAGACCAGAAATTTGCACAAGATGGGGATCACATGCCTACGGGTTAGCCTTCGAAACGTGATGTTGTGTTGTGATGAGTTATAGAGCGATTTATTACCCAATAATTTCGCGTAGTCTATTGGGAATTAATAGGGTGGGGATTTTATAAGTTGCACCCGATGTCGGTTCATTAAATGTGATACGATTTTTGTGAAAAATTGAGTTATGAGATAAAAACGTGAATAATGTGGAAGAAAAGAATGACTTGAAATGGGTTCAATGAATGCGGCTAATGTACTAAGAAGTAAAGTGATGATAAACAAGCAAATAAATGGGATCAATTTGTGTGCGTGGGTGTGTGCGTGTAAACGATTAATAAATTGGTGAAACTTGCTTTTTTACTTCGGTTTCACCCATCACACCTCACAAATCATGCATAGCATTAGAGTTAGTCTTTTTCCTACGAGCTCTGCCTCTTGTATATTGCATCCAACTTATTTCAGATTTCGAGGATCATGAGTGATTTCAGGACAAAGGATGTATGCTGGGAAAAGATAGAGGAAAGATTTGTTTAATTGTATTTTGAGTTATGTTTGTACATAAAGTAAATTGGATGAATGTAATTGATATGAAGGTTAAAAACTGAGCATATGTCGTCATCTATCCTTGAATGGCTTTGTAAATAAAGGTTTGAAACTTGTTTTATTGAGTTGGAATCCTTTAAATACCTAAATGAAGGGGGGAAAACTGTTTTATCGCATATGTTATGTTTGGAAAGGCTATTGAAGTTATAGTTTCGATATGTCTGATTCGGGGTTGGGTCGTGACAAAGTATGCGGAATAAAAGGTTGAAAATAACTCGGTCACTCTAAGTGAGAAAAAATAGAGATAAAAAGACTAGAGATCCAAACAGAATACTTGTATCGCAAGTGAATTCTCGAATTAGGGAATGGTGATCGATAGTCCAATTCCTCAAGCAATGTTCCAATCCAAGTGTAGGTGAGTCAGGATTTTAGTATCGGTGGTCAATTTTTTGATACTTCAGCAGGGTGTCGACGTCGTGGTTCGTACTCTCCTGGTACTTCGACTGAGTATCTCACTCTAAATTCTCTTTTGAAAAACGTACCAGGGGTACGGTATTTATAAAATTCTTCAACAAATAAAATGTTGACACGTTTTGAGACACGTCAGGCCATTTGGAGTTGACGGTCACCGAATTTGGAGTGGGCAGTTGCCACAAAAAAACAAGCTTTCATGGGTTTCTTATGGCAGTCATCATAATGAAGTTGGCGACCCAATGGTTCCGATGTGGCGGTCGTCACTTTGGCAATTATTATAAAGAGGTTCTTGTGGAGGTCGCCACAATGGAGTTGGCAGTGTCGTGCTTCGAAAGTTGGTGGTTGAAGATGATTTCATTAGTTTGAAAGTTTTGATCATTGGGTTCAAATAACTGAGTTTGGATCACTTCTCGAAGATTGTTCAGAACCACCGTTCTACTTGTTTTCATCATCGAATTCACCCGGATCAACTTAAAATTAGCAGGGTCAAATTAGGATGTTTATAGACATAAATCACAATTTCTATTTATCTTTCATTAGTTCTCACTTTCATTTTTATTTTTTTTAAACAGTTACAAAATACTATCTCACCTCTTATCTAGTAGGAAACCATAAATCCTTTTTCTTTTTCATAGTTTCCTTATCCACAGTTCCTTTTCCTTTGATTTGTTACAGAATACTGAGCTATCACATTTTTGTTTTTTTTCATTAATTCAATATTGAACCGACGTCGGGTGCAGTTTATAGAAATTCTTCCATGTTCCTCCAATAGATTACACGAAGGTATTAGGTAATAAATAGTTTTATAACTCACCACGACAACCACCGAAAATGGGTAGGCAACCCATGCACACCTTTTTGGGGACTAACCCGACGAGTAGGGCACCCAACTTGTGAAAGTTTTTGATTTTTTACCGCGGAACTAATCAAGGCCAACTTATCACATTCACGTCAACCATTATCGGTTCAATATTCAATTAACCATATTATACCATGAACATTTCTCATTATACCATCCATAAATGTCGTTTCATATAACTATATCACTTATTGATTCTGAATCAAGTTCACAATTCCCACGTTTAACAATTTTGTTACATCCACTTTTCTAATTTAACAAGAAAGGATTGAAACAGAATTTTAAGATAGTTTTTTCATTCATTAATCTCATTTTATCCAAGTTAAGGTTTATGTGAATAAGCAAGAATCTCCCATCAGTTAATTCATCAAATCACTGAAGTGAATTATCACCACCTTAATAAGCACCAATACCTATAATCATTCTATGTAATGATTTCAGTTCTAGTTATTGACTCAATTGCTAATCCATAGTCCTTATGCCATGAAGTCTAAGTAAAAGTTCATAATCTTCACGGTCAACATTTTACCTAATAATCCATAATTATACCATGACTTAATCATAATCATATTCAACTCATATGCTAAAGCTCACGATATAGGTTGAATCTCAATTTATCATCCAACCAGTAGACATAACATCATTCAACAGTAGTAACAATGATACTCAATTCTCACATCACATCCAAATTTGGAATTAAATCCTCAATTTAGCATAATAACTCAATGAATAAATCCATATGTTAAACACCACACTAATGTTAAACACCACACTAATGTAATTCAAACCTTTTTATTTGCCCTTCTTCTACATAACCAATGATTCACATTTTACCTATAAATGCACGAAATCGAGTTATAACTCCTTTGGTTAATTGTCTCTGGTATGAATCCAAATTTAACAAGTTTAGCAATCCATAGTTTGGATACAAGTTATAATAATTCCATCCCACTAATTAATCCAATTTCCATGCCCTCAATATTCTCCATTAATTTAAATTAAAATTTACATTCAAAGTTTATCAAATTCTTTTTAAACTAAGGATTTAGCTCTATATTAATGGTTCTCCAAGTTTCAAGGTCCAACCACTCCCTTGCCATTCTAACTTCACTAATTTAACTAACAATCAATACTCCAAGAAATTTTGCTAGGGTTTAGTTAAATCTCTCAAATTACGTAGTTAAGCTACCAATTCAATCCTCACTCCATCCACACTCAAGTTATAAGTTTATAACAATCCATGATTAAAGTTAGGATTTTACTAAAATTCATTTATGATAGTAGTGTGTAATCTCAAGAAGAGGGTGAATTGAATATTTAAAAATTTTAGTTCAAATATTCAAATACAATATGACTTTTTAATTCACAAGTATATATTTAAATATAGCTACTTGTTTGAAGATTATAGCACAAGTATATTTTAATTAATCTTATAAACAAAAACTTCTTGTTAGAAAATTTAAGTGCAAGTGTATATTATAATTTACAATATATTCAACAGTTTTCTAGTTCAAAATACAAGAATAGTTTTTAATTTTAATTTGCAAGTGTATTTTCAAATATAGCTTCTTGATAGAAAATTTAAAGTACAAAAATATTTGATTGATAATATTTCTTACAAAATGAAATCACATGATTCAAAACTTGTTTTAAAATTTAAAGACACAAGTAATGATTTAAATATTGAATGATTCAAGTCCAAATGTGTGTGATGTAAAGACAAACAACAATATAATAATATAAATAAAAAAAATAAGTAAGTTAAAAGAATGACACCACAATTTTTATAAGGTTCAGCGCAACGGCCTACGTCCTTACGTTAAGTCAACCGCTATGAAAATTTCTCACTATCACTCATTCAATAGGCGAATAGATGAATTGTTTGATCAGTTGAAGGGGTTGAGCTGCTTTTCCAAGATCGACTTCAGATCAGGGTACCACTAGTTAAGGATTAGAGACGAGGACATATCGAAGATCGTCTTCCGGACTCGTTATGGTCACTATGAGTTTCTAGTCATGTCGTTCGGTTTGACGAACGCTCCTGCTACGTTTATCAGTTTGATGAACCAGATCTTCCATCATTGGACAGCTTTGTGGTGGTATTTGTGGATGATATTCTCATCTACTCACCCACTAGAGAGGCGCACGAGGATCATCTGCGTATTGTTCTACAGACCTTGAGAGAGCATCGCTTGTATGCGAAGTTCGAGAAGTGCGACTTTTCGATGTCTGAGGTGAGATTTCTTAGACACGTAGTGTCGACAGACGAAGTAGAAGTGGATTCATCGAATACAGATGCTGTGATGGGTTGGGAGCGATCGAAGAATGTCTTTGAGATTCATAGTTTTCTGGGTTTAGCAGGCTACTACTGACGGTTCGTGAAGGATTTTGCGAGACTTGCTGCGCCGATGATGCGTCTGATGCGGAAGGGAGTTGTGTTTATCTGGAGTGAGTCCTGTGAGTCGGCATTCTAGGAGCTGAAGACGAGGTTGACTAGCGCACCAATGTTGATTATCCCAGAGTAAGGCTTGGGGTATACAGTGTATTGTGATGCATCGCATGACGGTTTAGGCTGTGTTCTGATACAGAGAGGTAAGGTTGTAGCCTATGGTTCTCGGCAGTTGAAGACGCATGAGAAGAACTACCTGACGCATGATTTGGAGTTGGCAGCCGTGGTCTTTGGTTTGAAAGCATGGCGTCACTATCTTTATGGAGAGCACTTCGAGATTTTCTCTAATCACAAGAGTTTGAAATACTTATTTTCGTAGAAGGACCTGAACTTGTGCCAACGACGATGGATGTAGTTGTTGGAGGATTATGATTTTGACTTGCAGTACCATCTAGGGAAGGCCAACGTTGTGGCTGACGCTTTCAATAGGAGATCTCACGAGTCATTAGCATCTGTGGCTATACGTGAGTGGGATATGCTTGGAGAGATCGGGGAGTTTGATCTGTGTCTCAAAGAGACAGCAATGGGTGCCACCTTGTTCTTAGTAGTTTTGCGACCTGCCTTGATTGCACGAGTGCTAGAGGTCCAATAGACGGATTAGGAAGCTCAGATGATACGAGATCGTGTTTCTAGTGGAGAGGATACAACAGGTTGGGTTGTGATCCTCTAGTGTCCCAGCTGGGACGAACGGGGGCCCTATTGCTTGATCCTCAAATTGTTGGTGGACAGCGCTTGTCTGTTGCACTAATTCCTGGACTAGGTGGACCAGATCAGCCAGTTGCTAATCGACACAAGGGTCAGTGGCACCATTCGCCGTTGGGAGACGCGGGCGGTTGTTGTCAGAGGTCATGGCCTCTGTTTCTACCATCGAGTGTACCAAGAAAGAGGAAAACAGCTTCCCACAAATGGCGCCAAATGATGATACCTCGACGGCAGAACCAAAGCTACTCGGCTTTAGCCGACTATAATGCTTTCTTCCGCGGACCTAAAAAGACAATGTCAGGACTAGTATCGGTGGGGTACTGGCCAAGTACCCTATGATAATTAAGTTAGTTCCTCATTTATCTTAGGGTGCTAATTCAAATGTAAGGATTCACAAATTGCGTACCTTAGTCGGAGGGAGCTAGGGTTAATATAGAAGAGAATCCTTTATGGGATTGAGTCGTATCCCACGATTTACGCTTGGGAGATCATCATGATGCTAGAAAATTAGCTCCCTCCGGATAAGGCGAGCGCGAGTCCTGAATCATCAGAGTGCATCACGGATGGATTCGATGCCTATCTCTCAGTCGTGCTGACCAACCGACCTACCCTGGCCAAGGCCCGCATAGTTCAGTCAGGCATATTCACTCGAACTCAGTCATTCGTTGGTCAAGCACTATCAACCCCATCAGTCTCAATTCAAAAGTCATATCTATTCCTAAAATCAAAAAGAACTATCATTATCCCAGTTAAAAGTAAAAAATAAAAACATATTAGTCATTTTCACAAAATGCCCAAAAAAAGCTACCATCAAGAAACAATCCTAAATAATTCAACTTTTGTTTTTCTTTTTTTTCTTCTAAAAAATTAAATTCATTAAAAATTAAGTCTTTTAACCGTCCCAAACAGGACATAGTGTATCACCCACTAAAGGTTAATTTTAGCTCTCATGGAAATTTAATCAGATATTTTAACCATCCCAAATAAGAAAGAGTGTGCCACCTATTAATTAAGGGTACATAGGTATCAAATCAGTCCGATTTTAGGCAAATCCAAAAATCAAACCGTTAGTAATAGTTTCATAATTTTTGATACCAAAATCGAACTGTTATTATTATAAAATTGAACTAGAATCAATTCATAAAAATGGTTCGATATAGGTTCGGTTACGGTCCTAATTCCCCATTCGTAAAGTCAAAAATAATTGAGATAATTACACTTACCTCCATTGAGATTTAAGCTTTATTATAGGGATCTCCTATGTGGTCTCTGAAATTACACTATTCTCCCCTGTTAGACTTATCAAACAAACGTCGTTAACAGAAAATGTACTTTTACTTTTTTACCATTTACTTTACAGCCCTTCTTTTTTTCCCTAATTCTTCAGTAAGCTCAAAAATCAACCCCCAACCCCAAAAATCCATCAGCGCTCTTAACATCCATCATTTCCAAAAGAAAATGCCCCAACGAATCTATCGACTCAACCAAGTTGTCTCTACACAAGAACTCATTGTTGCAAAACCTCTCCACCGCTCTCTCAAAGTTGTGAACGAACACATGGCGGCGGCACCGCCTCTCTTGCTCCTCGCAAGCACGTCGGCGGTGAATATTGCCGACATTCTCCCCAGCGCCTCCAAAAAGTACCCCCGAGGACCATCCACCAAGATCACGTCCCATTCGACATCGTACATGTGGTTTGGGAGGTCGTTAATGGCCAATCCGACGAACCACCAGTTTCTTCATTAAGGGAATCCAGAAGATGGAGAGAGAGAGAGAGAGATCTATATTATAGAGAGAGACAGATGGATGAAAGATTACAGAGAGAGAAGAAAAGAAAGGAATTCGACGCTCGGTGCCTGCGACGGAGTGGCGTTGGTGTTGGTGGGAGCGCGGCGGTGGATGGGTGGCTCAATCAGCGTTACTCGCGGCGTGTCGCGTTGTCCCGGTTGTTCTTCCTCAGTTTCGAGCTTCTTGTTTGAAGCTTAATTCCTCTACTAAAATTTGTTTTATGTTGTGTTGTTATTATATATATATATATAACAGCATCACACATAAATTAAGACAGAAGGGGCTGGGGAAGAGGGGCACCAACACCGACAGAAATGGCGCAGCGCCACCGGTGTCTGCAACAGTGGCGGTGGAGGGCAGTATTACAGTACATAGGGAGGAAGAGAAAC
>JAOTRH010035635.1:0-54104 GCA_034768845.1 Heliamphora exappendiculata
AAATAATTGAAGTGTTAGAACACATTCAAAATCTTACAGGTAAAAAGAAATTTTTTGAATTTCTTTTAACTCAGACTCCAGCATCATCAAAATTTGATAATGTTGTTATGACTCTATCAAATCGGAGTTATAATCTACAAACTGTATTAAATCGAATGGATGATAATTTTGATAAACCAATAACTATCCATGTATAATTTAAATTAAGAAATAAAATTTCTTAAAACAGAAATTAAGCAATTAAAATTATTTAATTAATAGTATGAAATGGATCTTCTTACTATTAGGTCAAGAATCTTTGATCTTAAAAGTAATAAATCCATTAGTCAGGAAGATAACCAAAAAGATAAGGAAATTGAACCCCTTATTCCTTTTGGAGAATTATCTCTATTTCTTAACCTTCTTTAGAAGGTTACATATTAAAAATGGTATATTCAAATTAATCTTATAATTAACAAAAAATATATTATTAAAAATGCTATCCCTTTGGTCGATGTGGAGCTAATATGAATTGTGTATACGAAGGTACTATTTTTATATAATACTTTGAAAAAACAACACAATCCTTAACTGCAGCTAGTGGTTCATGTATAAAAATACAGTACAAACTACCTACAATTTCTATTTGTAACCAAAGGATCTGTTTACTAGCAGTATTTCTTTTGGTACAAAATCTGCAATAACAAGTTATTCTACGAACTCTCTTTCTTAACTTGTTAATGCCAATCCGTAAAATTAATTTAAAAGGAATCTCAAGTAACTATAAAGGTAATAAAATGTACTTCTCTTTTATTATTAATTCTAAAACTAAAACCCTTAATGAAATTAAAATTTTAAATTTACTTAAGGAAATTCATTTAAATTCATTATATAAAGAAATTTTTATAATGAATATAAGTTAACAACTTCAACATCCTAATCTTCAACAAAAACTTTAGAATGTCGAACTACAATTCACTACTAAGATATGTAGTAATTTACCACATGCTTTTTGGGATAGAAAGAAGCATATTGCGTCTCTTTCTTATGAACCAAGATTTGTTGAATCTCAAATTCTTACAAAAGCAAGACCTAATTAGATGAAATCTGACTATCTAAAAATGTGTAAGAAGGAGATCCAAGACCTTCTTGACAAAAAAATTAATCCGAAAGAGTTATTCTCCATGGAGCTGTATAGTTTTTTATGTTAATAAAAATGTTGAGATAGAATGTGAAACTTCAAGGCTTGTAATTAATTACAAATCTTTGAATGACAAATTACAATTGATAAGATATCCAATATCGAATAAGAAGGATCTTTTAGATCGTCTTCAATCTGCATCTATCTTTTCTAAATTTGGTTTAAAGTTAGGTTTTTGGCAAATCCAAATTAAGGAAGAAGATAAATATAAAACAGCATTTGTTGTTCCCTGTTATCATTACGAATGGAATGTAATACCCTTTGGCCTAAAAAGCGCACCATATGAATTTCAAAATATTATGAATGATATATTCACTCCTTATTCTGAATTATGCATTGTTTATATTGATGATGTTCTTGTTTATTCATCATCCATATATCAACATTTTAAACATTTAAAAATATTTAAAGATGTTATTCATAAAAATGGTCTAGTTGTTTCTGCACCTAAAATGAAATTATTTCTTATAATAGCTAGATTTTTAGGCCATAACATAAACCAGGGTACTATTATACCCATTAACAGTAGTATTGAATTTGCCTATAAATTTCAAGATGAATTGAAAGACAAAACTCAATTATAACGTTTTTTAGAAAGTCCCAATTACATTTCAGACTTCTATAAGTATTTAGCCTAGGATGCAGTTATACTGCATACTAGGTTAACTAAAAATTCTCTACGTTAAAGTGATGCTCATATAACAGCTGTAAGAAAAATCAAACTTAGAGTTAAAGTTTTACCTTGTTTAACTTTACCTAACTCTAATTGGTTTAAAATTATTGAAACTGGTGCTTCTGACACTGGTTATGGTGGTATTCTTAAATAAGAAAAACCCCAATTCCAATAAAGAAAAATTAGTACGATTTACTTCTGAAATTTGAAAAAATGCTCAAAAGCATTATTCCAAAATCAAAAAAGAAATTCTTTCAATTGTTAAGTGTATTTCTAAATTTCAATATGATTTATTAAATTAATCTTTTTTACTTCGCATTGACTGCAATGCATTCAAAATTATTTTACAAAAAGATGTTAAAAATATTATTTCAAAATAAATTTTTACAAGATAGCAATCTAAATTAAGTTCATTTGATTTTCAAATTGAATACATAAAAGGATTCTCTAATTTTTTTTCAGATTTTTTAACGCGAGAATTTTTGTACGATCAATTCGGAGGCACATCCGAAGATGCCACCTAAGCCGAAGAAACAGAACAAAAAAGTTCCATTATCTGAATTTTCTTTCTTGGAAACTGGGTCATCTTCGACACCCAACCATCCGTAGAACGCTGAGTTGTCTTCTCCAACACCCAACTCCAAAAACCTTAAACAAGTTCTTGAATCTGAATCATAGTATTTTCAAAATACTGCGACAGAACATACGTTAACTCTTATCATGAATGATCTCCAATGGTATCAAGACCCAGGGATCCTTAAGGAACGTTATCTGGGTAATCAAAACTACTTGGTCTCCGAAGGACAACATCGTTTCGTCTATGAGTCTATGTTCACTGAAACTGGTTCAGTTTAAATTATTCATAATCATGTGAACCCTTCTGATCAGAAATCAGCCATTACCCACTCCAAGTGTTATGTGGTTCATGTACTCGATCCTCATGCTTAGGGTCTTGATCCTTTTAAGGCTCGTACCTTAAAATTTAACTGAACTCAATACAATTATTGAGATTACGTACAAGCTTAAAATTTGGCTTTTCATTACCAAAATCTCATTCGTAAACATACATGGTTCATTACCATGAATGCAAAAATTATTTCTATTTCTGGATTTTCCTCTTTATTTTTTTCTTGGTGGAAAAAAATGGGAGCGACCATCAAGGTCCTCCCTCAATCTGTACAAAATATTTACCCATCATGGATAAAATATCATCCTCAATTTTTCTTAACCAAGGTTGCCACTGTATTTGAAAAATTCAATTGCAAATGGGATTCAATTGGCAAATATTTGTCACACTTTTTTTTTTTTGAATTTCAACTTGCTTGGATTTGAAGATGGAGTCTTAAATGTGATTTAGATAATTTAGATTGTTCTATCATTCAAATGACTTTCTTTTTCAAATGGTGGAATGATTTTGATATAGTCAAAGCTCTATCAAAGATTCAAACCACCATATCTATAAATGATGCTGCACAGGCCCAGGCCCAACAAGCATCATTCTCAACCCAATCAGTTAACATGAACTCTTTAGGCCTTTTAATTATGCATACCCTTCGAGTTTAATTCTCTGGTTTAATCGAAACCTAACTATCTGTAAAAATGTTAGAGATTATGAAGTCCAACTTCTTATCTGTTACATCTAGTATGGAGATCAAAAGTGATAAATTCATGATGTCTCCTATCCCATCTGAACCCGATACTAACCAATTTCTCTGTTTGGCCGGTGAATCCCAAGACTCGAATGAAGATGATTCTATTCCAATGACGGACTATTGGGATTCCTTAATTGGTATTGCTGAAGAGAAGGCAACATCATCCAAACCTAAATCCTCTTGATTAATTAATCATGGCAAAACAGGAGTATTCTATACTCTGTGAAATCGCTTGATTAGATTATTCAAAGCATTTTTACAGTTGTCCTTACCGACACTACATGATAAAAGACCATGAACATCTTTGATGAGTGCTCTGACTCAGTTACCACCAGCACCTAAGTGCTCTACCCACCATCAGACCACGACAAAATGTATGAGTGCGCATCTTCTGAGTGCGTCTCTTTGTCAAAAGGCGCACTTGCACTTGTCCCTTCGCTGACGCTACGGACAAACACCTGGCATCCACTTTGCCAGCCATCAGCACACCGGTAAATGATTCTCTAGACACCTGGCATCGCACTCGCAGATCTGTATGTGAAGATTTGAAGTCTGTGACTCTTTCTTCTCTATTTAAGGGAGCTTCACCCTTACTGAAATTTTAAGTTTTTCTCTCCACACTTCTCTCACTCTCTTCTCTTTTCTTCTTTGTAATATTCTTAGTTTGTAATAAAAGAAGTTTCCTCTTTTGTATGATCCGCTGTGCATTGGTGTTTGCATGTGTGTGTGTGTATATATATATATATATATATATATATATATATGTATATATTGAGCAGAACTTAGCAACCTCTCCTATTATTTTTGTCACGCCCCAAACATCTGGGTCACGCGAAAGCCCACCAAAATACTCATTTAAGAAAATAGGTTTTACAGTTAGAAATTAAAACCAACGTTTGAATAAATATTCCCACAGTTCAACTCTTATAAAAATTGTAAATCATGTAATCTCATACATGAATAAGTATATCGTCAAAAAGCGTACAAAACGCGCCTTCTGAAACAGGCATTACATAACGAGGTATATGCATAAAACAGGAAAAATTACGTCTAATCTTCCGTCTCAATGGGCATCTAGGTCATCTCCTCACGTCCACCTGAAAAAGTTTTCAAAAGACCCACTACGTGAGCCAAAGCTCAATAGAAACAGACTATAAAGCTGTAAAGTAGGATATGCAATCATATGGTGGGAGCTTGCTCAACCACAAAAGCCAACATGATTTTCTCACAAAAACCACCAATTTTTCATCTTAAAACTATCATTTTCATCCTTGAAACTATGCATATAAACCTGAGAGTTATCATGCCACAGTTAAGGAAAAATAGTAAAACAACATTCTCCACTCAGGAGAACAATCAACCGAGGAGACAAGATAAATAAAATTCTATGTACCGACTCTGCCATACCAGACAAGGTAACCGCTATAGACTCCTACCCATTATCTTAGTCTTGAACCACTGAAGGTCAGCTAGATAATGACAAGTTCTATACGGAGTTACGATAATGTAAAACATAGTTTACGGGACTGCCCCCGAAGGTACTAAGCACCTGATAACCACTTAGTTTATGGGACCACAGCCCGAGGGTACTAAGCACCCAACCACGTCGTTTACGGGGACTAACCCAAAGGCAAGTAGGTACCTACACTGCGCACAATTCTGGACTTTCACCAAGGAGCAACGGAAGCCCACTCATAAACCCATTGTTCCGGTACATCTATGGATAACATTTCAAAATTAACCCATAAGCAGATATATAACATATGTATATATGTGATCCAATCCATGAACCATGGAGATGAAACCAAAACATGTAAACACATATTTTTATCAAAACGTTTTAGAAGTTGAGACTCAACCCCAAATGTTAGCTCCAAACTTTGAACAAACACGTTTTTCCGTAACTTTGTTTTCAAACCATCTTTTTGAAAACTTTCGATAACCCTTTTTGAAACCACAGAATCTCTTAAAAATCTCGGATAGACATCGCACGAGGAAAACTTGAACCAAAACACCTCATTTTCCAAAACAGCCAAGTTAAGTCGACTGGACTCACCCTCCAGTCGATTGAAAAACACACTGGAATTGAAAATCCAAAAGAGAAGCCACTTTAGTCGACTGACCTCCCAGGTCCAGTCGACTGAACCTCCCACATGATGATCCAGTCGACTGAACTCATGGGTTCAGTGGACTGAACCAGCCCAGATCATGTTTTGAGCTACAGTTTTGGTTTCTAAACCTCAGATCAAGCCTCAAAATTACCCATTTTGATACCTAGAAGCATACCCGAGCTCAAGGCTATCATAAAACCACGAAAGGAACATCCCTCTTTCGATTTCATCCAACCGAACGCCAAAAAAAAGGTTTTAACCCAAAACTGGATCTAAAACACAAACCATTTTTTCATGCGTTTTTACACGGTGAAACAACATAAGATTATATACATATCCCTCATACAACTGTAGAATCTGAAATCCTACCTCGTTTGGTCAAAAATCTGACGTCTCGATCCACGTATAAATTTGAGTTTCGTCAGAATTAAATTCTGACTGGATGGATGCGAAGCCCTCGATGCCGATACTAAGGATCAGCAGATGGTCCGTCAAAAATCAAGCCCCGGGCCCCCGAGAAGTTAGAGAGAAGGCAGAGAGAAAATTAGAGAAAACTTAGGAGTTAAGTTTTCAAAATATCTTTTAGAAAATATCTAAGTTCCGATATTTATAGGCCTCCAAAATATATATATTTTTTAAAATTTTGAAATTCGCACAGCAACTTTCTACAACCCCAGAAATTGACCCTGCATGCTCAGATAAACTTAAACATGCATCAAAGCGAATAAATCATACACCGAAAAAATATATGCAAAACATGACATTTTTATATAAATCTCAAAAAGAGCTGGGTCCGGGTCTCACAACTCTCCCCCCTTAAGAAATTTTGTCCCGAAATTCACAACAAGGTTACAATGTAAAAAGGTCTGGGTATCTGGCACGCATTTCAGACTCAAGCTCTCATGTAGCTTTTCCGGCCCCGTGATGATGCCATAAGACCTTGACATACGCAATAGTCCTGCCCCGCAATATCCGTTCCTTTGTATCAAGAACCCTCATTGGACGTTCCTCATAAGTGACATCCTAATCAATCTACAGCTCTGTCCAATCTAACACATGAGAAAGATTAGGCTCGTACCTCTAAAGTATAGAAACGTGGAACACGTTATGCACAGATGCTAACTGAGGTGGCAAAGCCAAACGATAAGCAACTTCTCCAACCCTGTCAAGAATCTCAAAAGGTCCAATGAAGCGAGGCAATAGCTTCCCGTTACGACCAAATCACATCAAACCTCTACGTGGCGAGACCTTCAGAAACACATGATCCCCCACTGTAAACTCCAAAGGTCGCCTCTACTGGTCTGCGTAACTCTTTTGCCGACTCTGCACCGTCAGTAGGCACTGGCGTATCACAACAACCTTCTCTGTTGTCTCCCGTACCATATTTGGTCCCAAGACTGTGGTCTCTCCTACATCTGTCCAACACACGGGGATCTACACGGTCTGCTATACAAAGCTTCATACGGTGCCATCCCAATACTGGACTGATAGCTGTTGTTGTATGCAAATTTTGCTAAAGGTAGATGATCCTCCCATGAACCTCTAAAGTCAAGGACACAAGCTCTCAGCGTATCCTCTAGAATCTGTATGGTCCTCTCTGACTGGCCATCCGTCTGGGGGTGAAAAGCAGTACTGAACATCAAGTTCGTCCCCAAGGCCTCCTGCAAACTCTGCCAAAAGCGCGAAGTGAAGCACGGGTCTCTGTCTGAAACAATGGATACTGGCAATCCGTGCAATCTAACTACCTCCCTGATGTACAAGCTACTCAGTCGTTCCACCAAATCCCCCACGCGGATAGGGAGAAAGTGTGCAGACTTCATCAACCTATCAACCACAACCCACACAGCGTCGTGTCCCCTAGGTGATCGAGGAAGTCTTGACACAAAGTCCATCATGATGTGCTCCCACTTCCACTCTGATATAGGCAACGACTGTAGCAACCCTGCCAATTTTTGGTGCTCCACCTTTACCTGCTGGCAGGTGAGGCATTGGGAAACAAACTGGATCATGTCTCTCTTCATCCCTGTCCAACAAAACTAACGATGAAGGTCATGGTACATCTTCATGCCTCCTGAATGCATGACAAGACGAGAATGATGACACTCATGTAATAACTCAGCTCGGCAAGACTCTGGCACAAACAACCTGCCTTCAAACCTCAAACTCTGATCAGAACCCACAGTCCATCCTGCTGTATCCTCGCCACTAGCAATGCGGTCTCGTATCATCTGAGCCTCATGGTCCATCTGCTGGACCTTTAGCACACGTGCTATCAACGCTGGTTGAGTAACTATAGAAAATAAGCTGGCACCTGTCGCGATCTCCCTGAGGCACAAATCAAACTCCCCAAAATATGCAAGCATGTCCCACTCACGTATAGCCACAGAAGCTAATGATCCGTGAGATCTCCTACTGAGTGCATCTGCCACTACATTGACCTTCCCTGGATGGTACTGCAAGTCAAAGTCGTAGTCCTCCAACAACTCCATCTAACGTCGCTAGCGCAAGTTCAGGTCCTTCTGCGAAAATAAGTATTTTAGGCTCTTGTGATCGGAGAAAACCTCGAAATGTTCACCATAAAGATAATGACGCCATGTCTTCAAGGCAAAGACCACGGCTGCCAACTCCAAATCATGCGTAGGATAATTCCTCTCGTGCACCATCAACTGTCAGGAACCGTAGGCTACAACCTTACTCTCCTGCATCAGAACACATCCGAGACCGTCATGTGAAGCATCACAGTATACTGTATACCCCAAGCCTCGCTCTGGAATGATCAACACTGGCGGACTAGTCAACCTCGTCTTCAGCTCTTAGAAAGCTTACTCACATGACTCACTCCAAGAAAACACAACTCCCTTCTGCGTCAAACGCGTCATCGGTGCAGTGAGTCTAGCAAAGTCCTTCACGAACCGTCGATAGTAGCCGGCTAGACCCAGAAAACTATGTATCTCAAAGACACTCTTTGGTCGCTCCTACTCGGTCCCAACATCAGTCTTTGACGAATCCACAGCTACCCCATTTGGCGACACTACATGTCCCAAAAATCTCACCTCAGTCAACCAAAACTCGCACTTCTTGTACTTCGCGTACAAGCGATGCTCTCTCAAAGTCTATAGAACGATCCGTAGGTGATCCTCGTGTACCTCCCTAGTGGGTGAATATATCAGAATATCATCCACAAACACTACCATAAAGCTATCCAAGTAAGGATGAAAGATCTGGTTCATGAGACCCATGAACGTAGCTGGCGCATTCGTCAGACCGAACGGCATAACCAGAAACTCGTAGTGACCATAGCGAGTTCGGAAGGCGCTCTTAGCTATGTCCTCGTCCCTAATCCTCAACTGGTGATGTCTTGATCGCAAGTCAATATTCGAGAAGCAACTCGAACCCTGCAGCTGATCAAACAAGTCATCTATCCTCGGCATCAGATACCTATTCTTCACTGTCACCTGATTCAGTTTCCTGTAATCGATACACAAACGTAAGGATCCATCCTTTTTCTTTGCGAAAAGAGAAGGAGCTCCCCACGGTAAAGTACTCGAACGTATAAACCTTATGTCTAGCAACTCCTGTAACTGTACCTTGAGTTCACGCAACTCAGCGGGTACAAAGCGATAGGACGGTATAGATATGGGAGCAGCTTCGGGAACTATATCAATAGAGAACTCTACCACACTGCTCGGTGGTAACTCATACAAATCATCTGGACAGACATCAGGATAGTCGCACACCACCGGAGGTAACTCTTCGCGAACTCCAACCTCCTCATCCAACATGAGAGCTAAGAAAAGGAAACCCGGGTTGCCCTGGTTCCGCACAACGCCTGGCATAGACCTCAAACGCTCCTCCCGGTCTCCCACAAAACAAAAGCAATCCCCCGCTGGGGTACAAATCGTTACCCACCGTCGATCGCAATCGATGAAAGCACGATAGGTGGTCAGCCAGTCCATCCCTAGGATGACATCAAACGCGATCATGTCTAGGATAACAAGGTCGAACTCTAAACAACGGCCGACGACCTCCAACACGCAGGATCTACAGACAAGACTCAACTTCACACTCCCACTCACTGGGGTCTCCGCGCATATAGTACCACCCAACCAGTCCATTTGCAATCCCAATGCAGATGCAAAAGCAGCAGATATAAATGAATGGGATGCTCCAGTGTCGATAAGAACACTGGCCCATGATCTGAAGACTAGAAGAGGACCTCTAATCACGGAGGTAGTAGTAGCTGCATCGGGTACGAACGGTGCTCTGGAAGAACTAGGATCCACAAGAACATAAGCTCTGGCCGGTCCGCCGTGGCTCTGAACTGCCGAGTGTCTACCCTACTGTACTGATGCGTCCCCCTTTGTAAATCTGGATGTCTGAGCTCTCGGCTGCTGATACGTCTATCGTCCCTGGCAGATGGAACAGCTGATGCGCCTGCTGTACTCTGCATACTCCCTCCTCCGAGGTAGTCCTTACGGATATGCCCAGACTGGCCGCACTCAAAACATATCACTGGCCCTCTTCCTTGAGCCTGCGGCTACGGCTGTGCCTGAACAGGCGCTGCACTCCTGCACTTAGCCGCACGATGTCCTGGCCGCTTGCATCTATGACAAAGAGGCCCTTTCTGGTCTGACCTTCCTGTTGAAGCTACAGGATGCATGGATGCATAAGACTGTGGCAGAAATGACCCCACTGGGTGCGAACTCGGACCAGATGTCCACCGACGCTTGTCCCTGTGTCCCTGGAACTGTGTGCGTCCCCCATATGACTGACCCCTACTGTCCCTATCTCTGCGCGTCTCGTTCAGAGTATCCTCCACTTTCATAGCAGTCTTCACCAGCTCTGTAAAGACCTGCATCCTGAACGCTGCCACTCTGTCTCGGATAGCGGGCCTTAAACCCTTCTCGAACCGCTTCACACGGAACTCGTAAGTAGGTATAATCTCCTAAGAAAATTGTGATAAGCTAGTGAACTCAGCCTCGTACTCAAGCACTTTCATCGTCCCCTGCGTCAGAAACAGGAAGTCCTCTCTATAGCGATCCCTCAGAGTCGCTGAAAAGTATTTCTCCTGAAATACCTTCATGAACGCATCCCACGTGCCTGCCACCGTGGTCTTGGCGAACTTCCACCACATATGAACACTCCTACTCAGTTGGAAGGCGGCACATATACCCCTCAAATCATCTTCCTCAATCTGAAGCGTATCAAGGATCCTAGTAACCAGCTCTAGCCACTCAATGGCAACCGTGGGATTGGGATCCCCAGAAAAGGTAGGAGGGTCCAGATGGCGAAACTCGCGCATCGCAACCGTTGCCCTCGGCTTAGGTACACTGTCCTTACCCCTAGTGGCCTCAGTGAGTTGCCGGATGGAGCTGACCATCTCACGTAACAGATCTCCCTCAGCAAGAGGTCTTTGGGTGCATTAGCATCCCCAATATCTGGGACTGGAACGCCCCTTCGGCCAGAACCACGGCCACGGCCTCGACCACGGCCTCGTCTTCCCCGCGTATTCATAACTTTATACGAAAGCAACATAACAGGATAAGAATCCATACAATATGTTATTGCTAAGAGACCATGAGCATCTTTGATGGGTGCCCTAACTCAGCTACCACCAGCACCTAAGTGCTCCATCCACCGTCAGACCACGACAAAATGTATGAGTGCGCATCTTCTAAGTGCGTATCTTTATCAAAAGGCGCACCTGCACTTGTCCCTTCGCCGATGCTACGAACAAACACCTGGCATCCACTTCGCCAGCCATCTGCACACCCATAAATGATTCCCAAGACACCTGGCATCGCACTCGCAGATCTGTATGTGAAGATTTGAAGTCCGTGACTCTTTCTTCTCTATTTAAGGGAGCTTCACCCTTGTTGAAAGTTTAAGTTTTTCTCTCCACCCATCTCTCTCTCTTCTCTTTTCTTCTTTGTAATATTCTCAGTTTGTAATAAAAGAAGTTTCCTCTTTTGTATGATCTGCAGTGCAATGGTGTTTGCATGTGTATATATATATATATATTGAGCAGAACTTAGCAACCTCTCCCATTATTTTTTCACGCTCCAAACATCTGGGTCACGCGAAAGCCTACCAAAACACCCATTTAAGAAAATAAGTTTTACAGTTAGAAATCAAAGCCAACGTTTGAATAAATATCCCCACAGTTCAACTCTCGTAAAAACTGTAAATCATGCAATCTCATACATGAATAAGTATATCGCCAAAAGGCGTACAAAACCCGCCTTCTGAAACAGGCATTACATGACGAGGTATATGCACAAAACAGGAGAAACTACGTCTAATCTTTCGTCTCAACGGGCATCTAGGTCATCTCCTCCCGTCCACCTAAAAAAGTTTTTAGAAAAACCCACTACGTGAGCCAAAGCACAATAGAAACAGAATATAAAACTGTAAAGCAGGATATGCAATCATATGGTGGGAGCTAGCTCAACCACAAAAGCCAACACGATTTTTTCACAAAAACCTCCAATTTTTCATCTGAAAACTATCATTTTCATCCTTGAAACTATGCATATAAACCTAAGAGTTATCATGCCACAGTTAAGGGAAAACAGTAAAATAATATTCTCCACTCGGGATAACAATCAATCGAGGAGACAAGATAAATGAGATCCTATGTACCGACTCTGCCATACCAGACAAGCTAACCGTTATAGACTCATGCCCGTTATTCTCGTCCTAAACCACTGAAGGTCAACTAGATAATGACAAATTCTATACGGAGTTACGACAATATAAAACTTTGTTTACGGGACTACCCTCGAAGGTACTAAGCACCTGATAACTACTTAGTTTACGGGACCACAGTCCGAGGGTACTAAGCACCCAACCACCTTGTTTACGGGGACTAACCCGAAGGCACGTAGGTACCTACACTGCGCACGTTTCTGGACTTTCACCAAGGAGCAATGGAAGCCCACTCATAAACCTATTGTCCCAGTACATCTATGTATAACATTTCAAAACCAACCCATTAGCAGATATACAACATATGTATATATGTGATCCAATCCATGAATCATGGAGATCAAACCAAAACATGTAAACACATATTTTTATCAAAATATTTTAGAAGTTGAGACTCAACCCCAAAGGTTAGCTCCAAACCTTCAACAAACACGTTTTTTCACAACTCCGTTTTCAAACCATCTTTTTGAAAACTTCCGATAACCCTTTTTGAAACCATAGAATCTCATAAAAACCTCGGATAGACATCGCACGAGGAAAACTTGAACCAAAACACCTCATTTTCCAAAACAGCCAGGTTCAGTCGATTGGACTCACCCTCCAGTAAACTGAAAAACACACTGCAAATGAAAATCCAAAACAGAAGCCACTTCAATCGACTGACCTCCCAGGTCCAGTCGACTGAACCGCCCACATGATGATCCAGTCGACTGAACTCATGGGTCCAGTCGACTGAACCAGCCCAAATCTTGTTTTGAGCTACGATTTTAGTTTTCAAACCTCAGATCAAACCTGAAAATTACCCATTTTGATACCTAGAAGCATACCCGAGCTCAAGGCTATCATAAAACCACGTAAGGAACATCCCTATTTCGATTTCATCCAACCGAACGGCAAAAAAAGGTTTTACCCAAAACTGGATCTAAAACACAAACCATCTTTTCATGCGTATTTACACGGTGAAACAACATAGGATTACATATATATTCCTCATACAATTGTAGAATCTGAAATCCTACCTCGTTGGGTCAAAAACCCGACGTCTCGATCCACGTGCAAATTCAAGTTTCGTCGAAATCAAATTCTGACTAGATGGAAGCGAAGCCCTCGATGCCGATACTAAGAATCAGCAGATGGTCCATAAAAAATCAAGCCCCGGACCCCCCGAGAAGTTAGAGAGAAGGCAAAGAGAAAATTAGAGGACAGTTAGGAGTTAAGTTTTCAAAATATCTTTTAGAAAATATCTAAGTTCCGATATTTATAAGTATCTAAAATATATATTTTTTAAAATTTTAAAATTTGCACGGCAACTCCCTACAATCCCGAGAACCGACCCCGCATGCTCAGATAAACTTAAATATGCATCAAAACGAATAAATCATACACCGAACAAATATTTGCAAAACACGACATTTTCATATAAATCTGAAATAGAGACGGGTCTGGGTCTCACAATTTTCCTGTAAAAATATTAAAATAACAACACCATAAGCACTAGTTCGTATGAGTGCACATATAACATGATTACTAGTTTACCATGAAACTATTATAACCTTTAAAATCATGCTATTTGACACTTATATGTGCCAATTTTAATAAAACTCAAGTAGTAATAATAATAATAATAATAATAAATTATTATTATTATTATAATCATATCCGATACTTTTTGTGTTCTATGATTCTTGCCAGTATCTTAAGGAGCGATCCTAAGTTTAATAATTTGGATATGGTATCAATCCGTCACTACCTAGTTGTGGCCCCACCCATATTACTTCACCTCTTGGTATTTTTATTTATTTTTCTCCAGGTTGAGAAATTTCGTTCGAACTGTATTTCATCAATAATATTAGTTCGATAAATAATACAATTATAATAATATTTATGGTGTAGTACATAATTAATAACCAAAATGATATTTTTGAAGGAACTAATTATTTTTAGACAAAATAATTTATAAAAATAAATAATCTAAATATATCCGAAATTATGTTTTCCCCAAATCTTTCTTTCTCTTTACTTTATGTTTTTTTTCCTTCTTTGTTTTTCTTCCCAATTTCGTTGTTTCTCTTGCTGCCTTTTATAGGCTATCATGGGAAGATGGAGAAACAGGATAAGAGAGTAAACAATGATTGGAGAAGCAAAGGCACGTGGCTACCATGCATGGGGTGTGACGCATGTACGCCACGTTTAATCTTTTCCACGTTATGTCTTTTTTTTTTAACTCTCAAACCGAATTTACTAACTTTAGAAATACAGAATATTATAACCTTTATTTAGAAGATTCTAGTATATATATATTTCTTATTTTTATTATTTTTAATTTTTTTAATTTTTTTAGTTTGAGCACGTGATGTAGGGCCTATTTTATTTTGGATAACAATTTTTTAAAATCTATTTTGTTTATATCGTTATTTATTTTAGTTATTATTATTATTATTTTCTTATTTTTTTAATTTTTATTTATGGGTTACTTAAATGTACACAGGTTGCTACAGATAATGTACAGAGTTGAAAGTTTTAAAAATAAAACTTAATTTGTGTTTGGATTAATTTTTTTCTGTAATTTTTTTATTTTTAGTGAATTTTTTTAGCATGAATCTAAATGAGTATATTTTATAGATTTATCTCATTATAAAAAAATAAATAAGTAAAATTTTTTGATCAAAATCTAAAAAAAATTCATATAAAACAAAAAAAACTAACTTAGTAGGTTTTTTGGCTTTTTTTTCTTAGTTTTTTCGTCTTTAGTAAAAAAATTTCAAAATTGGTCATAACGGGTATACTTTTTAGAATTCTTTTATCACAAAAAATTTAAAAACTAAAAAATTAAAACCAAAATATAAAAAAAATTCATAAAAAATAAAAAAAGCCACAAAACCTTTTAGTCCAAACATAAGGTTAACCTGTTAGAAAACTTAATATAAGATCTATTAGTTCTAGGCAATCTAAGAAGGGGGTGAATTGAATCTTAAAAAAAAAATAATAATTTTTAAAATCTTTTCGAAAAGTTTTTAATTTTGCAATCAAATAAAGCAAGATTATCAAAGATAAAAGCAATACAAATATTAAAGAGGTTAGGGATAGAGAGAGTGAACCGGACACCATAAATTTATAGTGGTTTGGCTTCTTCTAAGTTTACGTCAACTCCTTAAGTCTTTCATTGAAAATTTTCACTATGTACAATACTTTACGGTTGCATTCAAAGCTTTACAACCTCGAGACTTCTCTTGAGAATATCCATCAGGGTACGAATATTTACGGGCACATTTAAAAGCTTTAAAACAGTCTCAAGATGATACTATGAAAACTATCCCCTGTTTTTTCTAATCACTCTTGAGCTCTTCTTTGATGAGATTTACTCACTCACTCAAAGGTTAAAAGGGTGACTCACCTTTGGATATAATAAATGAAGTATATCAATGAGTATCACTCACTCTCTTTACAAAAATTGATTGGTAATAAATGAAAATATAAAGAGAGATGAGGTACAAGAGCTGGAGTTACAGCAATAAATAAAAACTTAAAGATTTTGAGTTTGAATCAAATAAAAGAACAGTGATTGTAAGTCTCCAGAGATTTTAAATATTGAGGAGTAGCTCCTTATATAAGCTATTGAGTCTTCATGACCGTTGAAGGTAGGTGAGGGCATTGAATGCCAAACATCCAATCGTTGAACTCTGCCGCGAATTTGAATTTTCGTCGTAAGTGTCAACACAAAGGTTTTTGGGTCGACACAAAATGTTTAGGGCATGGTTCTTCAGGAGGTTTGGTCGACTCTGATCTTTGGAGGGGTCGACACGATTTTAGCAATCTTTCTCACCAACACAATAGTGCCAATACATTTGGTTTTAGTGTCGACTCAAATGTTCTTCAGATTTTTGGAGAAGTCATTTTGTGTCGACTCATATTATCTTGGTGTTGACACTAAAATTCTGCAGGAACCCTCAGGAGATTTGTGTCGACTCATATGAACTTTGGTGTCGACTCAAAATTTCTTCAGGCGATTTCAAGATTTGTGTTGACTCATAAAATTCTACAGCTAGTCTCGATACATTTGTGTTAACTCGTCTTCAATTTGTGTCGACTCAAAGTTTCGAATAACAAAAGTGAGGAACCACTTTTGTGTCGACTCAAAACTAATTTGTGTTGACTCTTTTTGAGTATAGAGAGTTTTAGCTCTTTTGTGCCGACACAAAATCTATTTGTATCAACACTACTTTTTAATACCTTAAACAACTTCAACGGATATGTTAGGGTTTCAACTCAATTTCTCAAAAGTGTTGACACACTTGAGATGTTTAAGTATTATTTGTTTTAAAGTATTGACTTAATTATCAATTGTGGTCAACATAAAATATTCTCATTCAAGAATACTTAAATGTTTAATCCATTGAGAGATGAGTCAACTCATATGGCTAAATGTGTCAACTCATTTGTTCATTTTTGTGTCAGCACTATCTTTTTGAAAAATATAAATATTATCCTTTTAAATTCATTTATTCTTAAAAAATAAATTATAAAAATCATCAAAATTTAAATAAAAAGTCTTTGGGCTAACAAAATTCATTGTTAGAAAACTCTAAAAAATTAGACGACTAATCACGAACTAGGGGAGGGTGCTGCGCCTAAAGGGCAGCATGCTCGTGTTGCGCATTGTTTGGGGAGTTTCTGCGAATAAATTTTTATGATTTAATTCATTCATTAAATAGTTAAGTGATTGAGTAATATTTGTTTAATAATATTTTTTAAAAATTATAATATTTATTTATTTATTTATAAAACAACATTAGTAGATCTTATTCAATCACTTAGGTACAAGTATCAGAAGAATTTGAATTTTCACATGAATAACAAATGCGACGATTTCTACGTAATGAACGGATTCGATCATAAAACTTTGTTATCCAATGCCCCAAACAAGGCATAGCACGAGCGTGCTGTGCCGAGCTGCATTCTCCCAATTTCCACTAATCACTTATTAACTCCTTTTTACTAACAAATGTGCACAAATGAAATATATAAGAATATAAAATAATGTTGGGTGTATGTTTTGTATTTTTTGGACTCATACAATTAAGTTTTTATTTATATGTGTCACGCCCCAAACATCCGGATCACGCGAAAATCTACCAAAACACCAATTTAAGAAAATAGGTTTCACAGTTGATAATAAAAATGTACAACATTTGGGTAAAAGATCTCCACAGTTCAACTCTCATAAAACTGTAAATCATGCAATCTCATACGTGAATAATAGTATAGTCTCGACGCGTACAAAACCAGCCTCAACAGGCGTCACATGTGTAAGTACATGTCCTAAAAAGGGGAAAACTATAACAAGTCTTCCATCACCTCTACAACTAGGTCATCTCATCATGCTCACCTGAAAAATATTTTACAGCAAAATCTCTCACCGTGAGCCAAAGCCCAATAGAACATAGACAATAAAACTGTAAAGCAGGCTATGCAATTATACATACATGAGCTCAACCACTGGAGCCAAATAGGTTTTCCTTCCAAAATCACAATTTTTCTGTCAGACTATCACGAGTCTCAAAAGGTTTTATTTCATAAAAGCCCACGTTTTCATCCTTCAAACTATGCATATCATCCTAACAGATATCATGCCACAGTTAAGGAAAAGCTGTAAATAAACAGTAAGCTCCACTCAGGCCACACAGCCGAGGAGAAAAGATATAAATGGAATCCTATGTACCGACTCTGTCGTACAGACAAAGGTAACAACTATAGACTCCTGCCTATTACCCTAGTCTTGAATCACTGAATGCCTGCTAGGTAATGACAAGTTCTATACGGAGTTACAACAACAACGCCATTCACGGAGGCAACCGACTTCTTTACGGATTTTCGTGACTGATGGGAAAGCACCCAAATCACACACTTGTTTCTTCACGGTTTGCCACGGCCGATGGACGAAACATAACCAAATCACACGCTTGCTTCTTTATGGATTGCCACGACCGATGGACAAAGCAAAACCAAACCATGTTTACGGGGATTAACACGAGGGACCGTAGCGAACCCACTATGCGCACGTTTTTGGACTTACACCAAGGAGCAATAGAAGTCCAACTCATAAACCCACACTATCGCGGTACATCTATGAAAATATTTAAAAATCCACCGTAACTCAACTACCAAAAACCCGCAAAACAGTTTATACAACACGTGTTTAAAAAAGATCCAATCCATCGAAATGGAGATCTAAAATCATTTCCAACAAAATGTGTAAAAATGTGAGACTCAACCCTGCGAGTTAGCTCCAAACCTCCAAAAGACATTTTTCACCCAATTTCTCAAATCACGATTTTCAAATATTCTTTTGAAAACTACGGATACCACGTAACCGAAACATGTATACAACCGAGAAAAAGGCGTAAAAATCCACTTTTACACAAAAACCACGATTTAAGACATGTAAACAACATTTCATGCATTTCTACTTGGTGAAAGCAAGTATAACTACATATAGCACCCTCATAATAGTAGTAGGTCTAGAATCCTACCACGGAGAGTCAAGAAGTCGACGTCTCAAAACTGAACGGCTTCAGAACGGGAATTCAATTGGATCCATGCGAAGCCCTCGGCCCCGAGAGCAAGGATCCACGAAGGAATCAACAACAAACCAATCCCCAGGCACTCAAATCTAGAGAGGATGAGGAGAAAAGGGTTTCTTAGGTCTGAAGAAAGGTTTTGTATCCAAAAAAACTCGCCATTGGAGCTTTTATAGAAAACCAAAAACAACATTGTCCAGTCGACTGAACTAGTGAGTTCAGTCAACCGAACTCCAGATCTAGGGTTCAGTCGACAGAACCCCATACCAGAGGCGTACTGGAATTTGCTGCTGTGTTTCAAGCCAAAAATAAACCCAACCCACCTAACCAAGGTTTGGGAAAGCATAAAACGCATTTACACATGTTTTTCTACAACTTTAAAGCATAAACCATGCATCGATGCTATCATATACTGGAATAAAAGCGACACATATATAAACAACTCAAAAGATAAGGGTCAGGGTCTCACAACTCTCCCCCCTTAAGGAATTTTGCCCCCAAAATTCGCAACAAGGTCACGAGGTGAAAAGGTCTGGATATCTAGCACACAACCCAGACTCAAGCTCCCATGTTGCTACCTCAACCTCGTGATTATGCCATAAGACCTTGACATAAACAATTATTCTGCCCCGTAACATCTGCTCTTTCGTATCAAGAATCCTCACTACACGCTCCTCATAGGTGGCATCCTCATCAATTCGTAGCTCAGCCCAATCTAACATATGTGAAGGATCTGGTTCGTACCTCTGAAGCATAGAAGCGTGAAACACATTATGCACAGATGCTAACAGAGGTGGTAACACCAAACGGTAAGCAACCTCTCCAATCCTATCAAGAATCTCAAAAGGTCCAATGAAACGCGGTGATAGCTTCCTGCTACAACCAAATCTCATCAAACGTCGACGTGGCGAGACTTTCAGAAACACATGATCTCCCGCTGCAGACTCCAAAGGTCGCCTCCTCTAATCTGCGTAACTCTTCTGGCGGCTCTGCGCTGTCAATAAGCACTGGCGAATCACAGCAACCTTTTTTGTCGTCTCTCGTACCTTGTCGGGTCCCAAGACTATGGTCTCTCCCACATCTATCTAACATACGGGTGATCTACACAGTCTACCATACAAAGCCTCATACGGTGCCATCCCAATACTGGACTGATAGCTGTTGTTGTATGCAAACTCTGCTAAAGGTAGATGATCCACAGGCGGACTGGTCAACCTCATCTTCAGCTCTTGGAAAGCTGACTCACAGGACTCACTCCAAGCAAACACAACTCCCTTCTGTGTCAGGCGCGTCATCGGTGCAGCAAGTCTAGCAAAGTCCTTCACGAACCATTGGTAGTAACCTGCTAAACCCAAAAAACTGCGAATCTCAAAGACACTCTTCGGTCACTCCCAACTGGTCACTGCATCTGTCTTCGATGAATCCACAGCTACCCCATCTTTCGACACCACGTGTCCCAAAAATCTCACCTCATTCATCCAGAACTTTCACTTCTCAAACTTCGCATACAGACGATGCTCTCTCAAGGTCTGCAGCACGATTTGCAAGTGATCCTCATGTGCCTCCCTAGTAGGTGAGTAGACGGGAATATCATCCACAAACACTACCACAAAATTGTCCAAGTAAGGATGGAAAATCTAGTTCATCAAACTCATGAATGTAGCAGGTGCGTTCGTCAGACTGAATGGCATAACCAGAAACTCATAGTGACCACAACGAGTCCTAAAAGCGGTCTTCGCTATGTTCTCGTCCCTAATCCTCAACTGGTGATATTCCGATCTCAAGTCAATCTTCGAGAAGCAGCTCGAATTCCTCAGCTGATCAAACAAATCGTCTATCCCCGGCATCGGATACTTGTTCTTCACTGTCACTTGGTTCAGCTTCCTGTAATCGATACACAAACGCAACGATCCATCCTTCTTCTTCGCAAAAAGAGCAGGAGCTCCCCACAGAGAAGTACTTGGACGTATAAACCCTCTGTCTAGCAACTCCTATAACTGCACCTTGAGTTCACGCAACTTTGCGGGTGCAAAGCGATAGGACGATATAGATATGGGAGCAACTCCGGGAACTAAATCAATAGATAACTCTACCTCTCGGCTCGGTGGCAACTGAAACAGATCAACAAGAAAGACATCAGGATAGTCGCACACCACCGGAGGTAACTCTCCTCGAACCCCAACTACCTCATCCAACATAAGGGCGGCAAAAAGGGAACCCAGGTTGCCCTGGTTCTGCACAACACCTGGCATAGACCTCAAACCCTCATCCCGGTCTCCCACAAAACAAAAGCAATCTCCTGACGGTGTACAAACCGTTACCCTCCGTCAATCGCAATCGATGAAGGCGCGATAAGTGGTCAACCAGTCCATCCCTAGGATGACATCAAACGCGGTCATGTCTAGGATAATAAAGTCAAACTCTAAACAACGACCGGCGACCTCCAACATGTAGGATCTACAGACCAGACTCAACGTCACATCCCCACTCACAGGGGTCTCCACACACATAGTACTACCCAACCAATCCATTTGCAACCCCAATGCAGATGTGAAAGAAAAAGATATAAACGAGTGTGAGGCTCCAGTGTCGATAAGAACACTGGCCCATGATCTGAAGACTAGAAGAGTACCTCTGATCACGGAGGTGGTAGCAGCAGCATTGGGTTCGACCGGTGCTCTGGATGAACTAAGATTTGTAAGAACATAAGCTCTGGCTGGCCCATTGCGACCCTGCACTGTCGACTGCCTGCCCGACTGCACTGAAGCTCCTCTCTCTGCAAAACAGGACGTCTGAGCTCTAGGCTGTGAATACACCTGTCTCCCCTGGCCTGATGGAACAGCTGGTGCTCCCGCTGTGCTCTAAATGCTCCCTCCTCTAGGACAGTTCCTCCGGATATGCCCAAACTGCGCACACTCAAAACAGACTAGTGGCCCTCTTCCGGGTGCCTGCGACTGTGACTGAGTCTGAACAGGCGCTGCACTCCGGCACTCTACCGCACGATGCCCCGGCCGCTGGCATCTGTGACAAACGATGTCCCTCTGATCTGACCTTCCCGTTGAGGCTACGGGATGGGTAGATGCAGAAGACTGTGGCTGATAAGACCCCACCGGATAAGAACTCGGACCAGATGTCCACTGACGCTTGTCCCTGCATCCCCGAGACTGTGCACATCCTCTGTCCTACTATCCCTGACTATCTCTGTCTCGGCGCATCTCATTCAGAGTATCCTCCACCTTCATGGCAGTCTCCCCCAGCTCTGTAAAAACCTACAGCCTCAGTGCTACCACTCTATCTCGAATAGCGAGCCTCAAACCCCTATCGAATCGTTTCGCACAAAATTCATCAGTAGGCATGATCTCCTGTGCAAATCGAGATAGGCTAGTAAACTCAGCCTCGTACTCAAGCACTGTCATCGTCCCCTGCGTCAGAAACAGGAAGTCCTCTCTGTAGCGATCCCTCAGAGTCGCTAGAAAGTATTTCTCCAGAAATACCTTCGTGAATGCATCCCAGGTGCCTGCCACTGTGATCTTGGCGAACTTCCACCACATGTGAGCACTCCCTCTCAGCTGGAAGGCGGCACATATAACCCTCAGATCATCTTCCTCAATCTGAAGTGAATCCAGAATCTTAGTAATCAACTCTAGCCACTTAGTGGCAACCATGGGATTGGGATCCCCAGAAAAGGTAGGAGGGTCCAGACGGCGAAACTCGCGCATCGCAACCATCGCCCTCTGCTCAGGTATGGTCTCTCTCCTCCGAGAGGCCTCAGCCAGTTGCCGAATGGAGCCGACTATCTCACGCAACAGATCTCCCTCAGCAACTGGTCCTTGGGGTGCATTAGCATCCCCAACATCTGGGACTGGAACGCCCCTTTGGCCAGAACCACGGCCACGGTCTCGACCACGGCCTCGTCCTCCCTGTGTGGACATAACACTATACGAAAGCAACATAACATGATAAGAATCCATACAACATGTTATTGCTAACATAAAAGACAGATAAACATGCTAACATATAGCCACGTAATATCATGTCATCACATATTTCACATACCGAGGAGAACCACCAAGAAAGACTTATCACTCTGAACAACCTACTCAGATTCCTTGCTAGAAATCACGTCCGCGAAACGCTTCTCTAACATGGCTCCCAAGTATGTTAATCCAAACGCCCGAAGGCAAGACTAATCAATCCTAAGATCTAACCTCCATACCCAAGTATACACAATCACCATGTTGAACAGGCTATCATGCTTATGTAAGAAAACTCTTGAACACATGCAATCAAGCACACATACATCCTCACAAGTTGATGCACCCTATATTTTCTGGCTCATAGGTATTCGAACCCAGAATTTTGATACCAAGTTGTCGCGCCCCAAACATCTAGGTCCCGCGAAAGCCCAACAAAACACCCATTTAAGAACATAGGTTTCACACTTGATAATAAAAATATACAATATTTGGATAAAAGATCCCCACAGTTCAACTCTCATAAAACTATAAATCATGCAATCTCATACATGAATAATAGTATCGCCTCAAGGCGTACAAAATTAGCCTCAACAGGCGTCACATGTGTAAGTATATGTCTCAAAAAGGGAAAAACTATAGTAAGTCTTCCATCACCTCTGCAACTAGGTCATCTCATCATGCTCACCTGAAAAAAGTTTTACAGCAAAATCTCACACCGTGACCCAAAGTCCAATAGAACATAGACAATAAAGCTGTAAAGAAGGCTATGCAATTATACACACATGGGCTCAATCACTAGAGTCAAAAAAGTTTTCCTTCCAAAATTACAATTTTTCTGTCAAACTATCACGAGTCTCAAATGGTTTTATCTCATAAAAATCTACGTTTTCATCCTTCAAACTATGCATATTATCCTAACAGATATCATGCCACAGTTAAGGGAAAACTGTAAATAAATAGTTAGCTCCACTCAAGCCACACAGCCGCAGAGAAAAGATGTAAATGGAATTCTATGTTCCGACTCTGTCGTACAGACAAAGGTAACAACTATAAACTCCTGCCCATTACCCTAGTCCTGAACCACTGAAGGCCTGCTAGGTAATGATAAGTTCTATACAGAGTTACAACAACAACGCCATTCACGGAGGCAACCGACTTCTTTATGGATTTTCCTAACCGATGGGAAAGCACCCAAATCACACACTTGTTTCTTTACGGCTTGCCACGACCGATGGATGAAACATAACCAAATCACACGCTTGCTTCTTTACGGATTGTCACGACCGGTGGACGAAGCAAAACCAAATCACGTTTACGGGGATTAACCCGAGGGACCGTAGCGAACCCACTCTGAGCATGTTTTTGGACTTACACCAAAGAGCAACAGAAGCCCAACTCATAAACCCAAACTATCACGGTACATCTATAGAAACATTTAAAAACCCACCGTAGCTCAATTACAAAAAATCCACAAAATAGTTTATACAACACATGTATAAAAGAGATCAAATCCATCGAAATGGAGATCTAAAATTATTTCCAACAAAACGTGTAAAAAGGTGAGACCTAGCCCCGCAGGTTAGCTCCAAACCTCCAAAAGACGTTTTTCACCCAATTTCTCAAATCACAGTTTTCAAACCTCCTTTTGAAAATTACAAAAACCATGTACCCAAAACATGTATACAATCGAGAAAAAAGCGTAAAAATCCACTTTTACCCAAAAACCACGGTTTAAGACATGTAAACAACATTTCATGCATTTCTACTCGATGAAAGAAAGTATAACTACATATAGCACCCTCATAATAGTAGTAGGTCTAGAATCTACCTCGGAGAGTCAAGAACTCGATGTCTAAAAACTAAATGGCGTCAGAACGAGAATCCAACTGGATGCATGCGAAGCCCTCGGCGCCGATAGCAAGGATCCACGAAGGAATCAACAACAAACCAATCCCCGGGCCCTCAAATCTAGAGAGAAGGAGGAGAAAAGGGATTTCTTAGGTCTGAAGAAAGGTTTTGTATAAAAAAACCCACCACTAGAGCTTTTATAGAAAACCAAAAACCACACTGTCCAGTCGAACGAACTAGTGAGTTCAGTCGACCGAACTGGACCCTCCAGTCGACCGAACCCCATACCAGAGGCGTACTGAAATTTGCTACTGTGTTTCAAACCAAAAACCAACCCAACCCACCTAACCAAGGTCTGGGAAAGCATAAAACGCATTTACACATGTTTTTCTACAACTTTAAATCATAAACCATGCATCGATGCTATCATATACTGGAATAAAAGCGTCACGTTTATAAATAACTCAAAAGATAAGGGTCAGGGTCTCACAACTCTCCCCCCTTAAGGAATTTTGCCCCCGATATTCGCAACAAGGTCACGAGGTGAAAAGGTCTGGATATCTAGCACGCATCCTAGACTCAAGCTCCCATGTCACTTCCTCAACCCCGTGATGATGCCATAAGATCTTGACATAAGCAACTGTTCTGCCCCGTAACACCTGCTCCTTCGTATCAAGAATCCTCACTGGACGCTCCTCATGGGTGGCATCCTCATCAATCCGTAGATCAGCCCAATCTAACACATGTGAAGGATCTAGTTCGTATCTCCGAAGCAGAGAAACGTGAAACACATTATGCACAGATGCTAACTGAGGTGGTAACGCCAAACGGTAAGCAACCTCTCCAATGCTATCAAGAATCTCAAAAGGTCAAATGAAATGCGATGATAGCTTCCTGCTATGACCAAATCTCATCAAACCTCTACATGGTGAGACATTCAGAAACACATGATCTCCTGCTGCTGACTCCAAAGGTCACCTCCTCTGATCTGCATAACTCTTCTGGTGGCTCTGCGCTATCAATAAGCGCTGGCGAATCACATCAACCTTTTCTGTCGTCTCCTATACCATGTCGGGTCCCAAAACTGTGGTCTCTTCCACTTCTGTCCAATATACATGTGATCTACATAGTCTACCATACAAAGCCTCATACGGTGCCATCACAATACTTGACTGATAGCTGTTGTTGTATGCAAACTCTACTAAAGGTAGATAATCCTCCCACGAACCTCTGAAATCAAGGACACAAGACCTCAGCATATCCTCTAGAATCTGTATCGTCCTCTCTGACTGGCCATCAGTCTGGGGGTGAAAAGCTGTACTGAACATCAAGCTCGTCCTTAAGCCCTCATGCAAACTCTGTCAAAAAGTGCGAAGTGAAGCGGGGGTTTTGGTCTGAAACAATGGATACTGGTACTCTGTGCAATCTGACTGCCTCCCTAACATACAAGCTACTCAGTCGTTCCACCGAATCCCTCACTTGAATAGGGAGAAAGTGTGCAGACTTCGTCAACCTATCAACCACAACCCACACGGCGTCGTGTCCCCTAGGTGACTGAGGAAGTCCGGACACAAAGTCCATCGTGACATGCTCCCACTTCCACTCTCATATAGGCAACAACTATAGCAATTCTGTCGGTCTCTGGTGTTCCTCCTTTACCTGTAGATTGGTGAGGCATCGAGAAACAAGCTGGATCACATCTCGCTTCATCCTTGTCTAATAGAACTGACGACGTAGGTCATGATACATCTTCGTGCCTCCAGGATGCACGGCAAGACGAGAATGATGACACTCAAGTAGAAGATCAGCTCGACATGACTCTAGCACAAACAACCTGTCTGCCAACCTCAGACTCTGATCAGAACCCACAATCCATCATGTTGTATCCTCGCCACTAGCAACGCGATCTCATATCATCTTAGCCTCCTGATCCGTCTGCTGGACCTCTAGCACACGTGCTATCAACGCTGGTCGAGTAACTACAAAAAATATGGTGGCACCCGTCTCAATCTCCCTGAGGCACAAATCAAACTCTCCAACATCTACAAGCATATCCCACTCACGTATAGCCACAGAAGCTAACGACCCGTGAGATATCCTACTGAGCGCATCTACCACAACATTGGCCTTCCTTGGATGATACTGCAAATCAAAATCATAATCCTCTAACAGCTCCATCCACCGTCGTTGGCGCAAGTTCAGGTCCTTCTGCGAAAATAAGTATTTTAAACTCTTGTGATCGGAGAAAACCTCAAAATGCTCACCATACTGACAGTGATGCCACGTCTTCAAGGCGAAGACCATAGGTGCCAACTCCAAATCGTGTGCCGGATAGTTTCGCTTGTGCATCTTCAACTGCCGGGAACTGTAGGCTACAACCTTGCCTTTCTGTGTCAGAACGCATCCGAGACCGTCATGTGATGCATCACAGTACACCGTATACCCCAAGCCTCGCTCTGGAATGATCAACACAGGAGGACTGGTCAACCTCATCTTCAGCTCTTGGAAAGCTGACTCACAGGACTCACTCCAGGCAAACACAACTCCCTTTCATGTCAGGCGCGTCATCAGTGCAGCAAGTCTTGCAAAGCCCTTCACGAACCGTTGGTAGTAACCGCTAAACCCAAAAAACTGCGAATCTCAAAGACACTCTTCAATCGCTCCCAACCGGTCACTGCATCTGTCTTCGATGAATCCATAGCTACCCCGTCTGTCGACACCACGTGTCCCAAAAATCTCACCTCAGTCATCCAGAACTCGCACATCTTAAACTTCGCATAAAGGCGATGCTCTCTCAAGGTCTACAGCACAATCCGCAAGTGATCCTCGTGTGCCTCCCTGGTAGGTGAGTAGACGAGAATATCATCTACAAACACTACCACAAAATTATCCAAGTAAGGATGGAAAATCTAGTTCATCAAACTTATGAATGTAGCAGGTGCATTCGTCAGACTGAACGGCATAACCAGAAACTCATAGCGACCATAGCGAGTCTTAAAAGCGGTCTTCGCTGTGTCCTCGTCCCTAATACTCAACTAATGATATCCTGATCTCAAGTTAATCTTCGAGAAGCAGCTCGAATTCCTCAGCTGATCAAACAAATTGTTTATCCTCGGCATCGGATACTTGTTCTTCACTGTCACCTGGTTCAACTTCCTGTAATCGATACACAAACGCAACGATCCATCCTTCTTCTTCGCAAAAAGAGTAGCAGCTCTCCACGGAGAAGTACTCAGACGTATAAACCCTCTGTCGAGCAACTCCTATAACTGCACCTTGAGTTCACGCAACTCAGCGGGTGCAAAGCGATAGGACGGTATAGATATGGGAGCAACTCCGGAAACTAAATCAATAGAGAACTCTACCTCTCGGCTTGGTGGTAACTCAAAAAGATCAACAGGAAAGACATCAGGATAGTTACACACCACCGGAGGTAACTCTCCTCGAACCCCAACTACCTCATCCAACATAAGGGCGGAAAAAAGGGAACCCAGGTTACCCTGGTTCCGCACAACACCTGGTATAGACCTCAAACCCTCATCCCGGTCTGCCACAAAACAAAAGCAATCTCCCGCCAGTGTACAAACCGTTATCCTCCGTCGATCGCAATCGATGAAGGCACAATAGGTGGTCAGTCAGTCCATCCCTAGGATGACATTAAACGCAGTCATGTCTATGATAATAAAGTCGAACTCTAAACAACGACCGGCGACCTCCAACACGCTGGATCTACAGACCAGACTCAACGTCACATTCTCACTCACAGGGGTCTCCACACACATAGTACTACCCAACCAATCCATTTGCAACCCTAATGCAAATGCAAAAGCAGAAGATATAAACGAGTGTGAGGCTCCAGGGTCGATAAGAACACTGGCCCATGATCGAAAGACTAGAAGAGTACCTCTGATCATGGAGGTGGTAGCAGTAGCATCGGGTACGATCGGTGCTCTGGATGAACTAGGATCTGTAAGAACATAAGCTCTGGCTGGCCCACTGCGACCCTGCACTGTCGACTGCCTGCCCGACTGCACTGAAGCTCATTCCACTGCAAAACAGGATGTCTGAGCTCTAGGCTGTGAATACACTCACATTCTCCAACCAAACTTTATATGTATATATAGGTATGAGTAGGTAAGAGAATCTCTACACTACAATATAATAATCTACAAATGTCAAATCTCTACAACCCATAATCTCAATTAAAATAATAAAAAAAAGAGATCAAATCTCTACAATACCCTAAATATAATAATCAAGAAATAAAAACTAATCTTATTATATGTATATATTTATATGTGTGTGTATATAAGTATACATGTCTCTACAATCAAAATTTAAAATAACAATAATGCTAAATAAATACACAATCACAATATTCAACACAAGCCTTACTTACATAAGCATATATATGTACACCAAAGAGAATCTCTACAATTAAGTAAAATAATTAAAAGTAAAAGTCACTTTAGTGTATATAATAATCAAATAGACAACAAAAAACTTAACATATATGTATCGGTGTATTTATAAGTCTCTAAAACTCAATGTTATAATCAAAACTAATAACCCAATATAATTGTAAGGATCCACTTTTTAGGTATAATAATAGCAACGATAGCATAACTGTAGTGTAGTCGCCTATATCGTCACGATCACTCAACACTGAAAAAAAATTAAATAAATAATAATAATAATAATAATAATAATAATAATTTTTATAATTAATTAAGTGACTACAACACAAACTCATACAAACTCCAATATAAATTTTGTATACACAAGTATATATACATACTTAGAATCTCTACAACAAACACAATAAAATAATCAACAAATCCTAATTCTCTACCACACTTTATCCCCATTAAAATAACCAAAAGTAATACTATATATATATATATATATATATATACATATAATTATACTATTCTTTACAACCTAATAAAATAACTCAAAAGCAAAAAGGTAAAAGCTACTTTAGTGTTTAGAATAATTAAAAGACAAAAGGTAGTTTAATATATATGCATGTATATATGTATGTATAAATCTCTACAAATAGCCTAATATTATAATCAAAAGTAACAACTTAATATAATAATATAACTTTAAAGCCAACTTGTATGTTAATATAAGAAGACTTAATACAACACATAAATAATTAATTAATTATAAAATAATATTAAATTATGAAATTGAGTTTTAAAATTTAAATTCACCAAATTAAATTAAAACTAGTATAAAAGAAATTAAAAATATACATCAAGTTACGAAATTATACAAAAAACTTAAAATTTAGCCCAACCGTCACAATTAAATAATGTTATAATTAAACTAAGATGTAAAAATTAAGTACAACACCTAAAATTATTATATTAATTCAAATATTTAATATTCATAATTAAAAAAATACATTAAGTTAATTTTTAAATTTAATTCTTGAACAATGTAGTATATATATACCATTAAGTATACAATATACCATAATGAAGTGTGAGTTTAGCCGTTCAAAAAAAAAAATTAAACAATATACCAATATAATACAATCAAAACTCAAACTTGGAGACAAAATACATCTATGGCCGGCCACATGAGTGTCCCACACTCAAGCCCATTTTTTTTATTATTTTAGTGTCATAACTTTTGAACATGCATGCATTTTAAGTTGGTGTAGGCTCCACAGGTCTTTCACACACATTATAAAACTATTTTTAGCTACAAAAATATCTTTTAAAGACAAAACCACACCGCATGCTCACAACACCCTTTCCCAAACTCCCTCTTTGTGTTTTGCATATTCTCTAAGTGTTGGTAGAGTGACGTAGAGAGAGAAATAGAAGAAAATGTTTGAAGTTCTTAAAATTTTTGGTGTTCTAGGGCATCCATCTCCATAAATCTTCATCATCCATCATCTTCAAACCCTAAATCAAGGTAGAAACAACATTTTTATATACTTATTTTTTATTTATAAGTTTTCTCTCATCTCCTAATATCACCAAAACCTAAGATCCATGCTCAAACTCATGTCTTTTTACATTTCAAATCTGTCCAGAAAAGATTTTTGTCATTTGTTTGAGTGATCTAGACTCATCGAAAGTTTTTAAAATTTTTACTATAGTTTTTTGTATATATTATTTGCATGCACGATTTTTTTTGAGGTTCAAATCTTTTTTCTTATTTTTCTAAAAATTGAAAAGTAAATTGGGTTAAAATGGCTGTCTGGATAGACTACTTTTAATCCACGCCATTTACAGTAGAAATAAGCTTTCGGTGTGATTTTTATGTAGTTGGATGGATAAACGTCTTATCTTTCTAACTCCACTAGAATCACTACGATTGCATATGTGTAGAGAAAATGGCAACGGTTCTCCCAAAGTGTGTCGAATATGGACACTGTTTGGTAGAATATTCATAATAAATTCAAAAAATATGAAAAAACTGCAAGGTCAAGTTCCAGAGCTTCTAAACTCATAAATCTAATTCACCAAATTGAGTTTTAAAATTTAAATCATGAAATTGAGTTTTAAAATTTAAATTCACCAAATTAAAGTAAAACTAATATAAAAGAAATTAAAAATATACATCAAGTTATGAAATTGTACAAAAAACTTAAAATTTAGTCCAACCGCCACAACTAAATAATACTATAATTAAATTAAGATGTAAAAATTAAGTACAACACCTAAAATTATTATATTAATTCAAATTTTTAATATTCATAATTAAAAATATACATTAAGTTAATTTTTAAATTTAATTCTTGAACAATATAGTGTATATATACTATTAAGTATACAATATATCAATATAATACAATCAAAACTCAAATTTGGAGGCAAAATACATCTCATGGCCGGCCACAAGAGTGTCCCACACTCAAGCCCTTTTTATTTATTTATTTTTTTTGTGTCATAACTTTTGATTTACAAATTTTCTCTCATCTCCAAACTCAAACTGGGAGACATAACTTATTTTTCATTTACAAGTTTTCTCTCGTCTCCTAATCTCATCAAAACTTAAGACCCATGCTCAAACTCATGTCTTTTTACTTTTCAAATTTGTCCAGAAAAGCTTTTTGTAAAAAATTCAATTTTTGTCATTTTGTTTGAGTGATCTAGACTCATCAAAAGTTTCTAACATTTTTACTCATCAAAAGTTTCTAGAATTTTTACTGTAATTTCTTGTATATATTATTTGCATGCATGAATTTTCTTGAGATCTAAATTTTTTTCTTATTTTTTTAAAAAATGAGAAGTAAATCGGGATAAAATAGTTGTTTGGACAGACCACTTTGAATCCATGCCATTTACTATAGAAACAAGCTTTCCGTGTGATTTTTATGTGGTTGGATAGATAAACGTCTTATCTTTCTAACCCCACTGGAATCAATCCGTTTGCATATGTGTAGAGAAAATGGAAACGATTCTCCAAAATTATGTCGAATTTGGACACTGTTTGGTAGAATATTCGTAATAAATTCAAGAAAGATGAAACAAATACAAAGTCAAGTTCTAGAGTTTCTAAACTCATAGATCTACCATTGTAAAAAAAAATTTAAAAATATTTTAAGTCTAAGTCCTCATTTCTATTTTTGAAGCCACTGAGTTTTCACACCACTGTTCGGAAAATTTTTCTCTACACTGTCGCAGAATTTTTGTGTGTTAAAAACGAGGCCTTAGAGGAAAATTTTGAAAAAGTGTAAAACATAAAAAGTGTTCAGAACATCCCAAATAGGGTGCCTAACAAATCTCAGATTTTAATTCCGAGTCTAAGTATTTTAAAAGCCCTAAAACCAGTAGCTAAAATCTAAAAATTCTGAATATGATTAATTGTGATTTTACTTTAATACTATTGTTTGGGGTTTTCCTATGTTGTGTTATGCATGGTTAAATAATTATAATATATAATATTATCTCAATATATTTAGATAATTTTCGTGATTAAATTATTTACATGCAATTTGGTTAAATCATTGATCCATGCACATTATATTTTAACCTAAGTATTTTGAGGTGATTTTAGCTTAATTGGTGTACTTTTGTCTTACATGCTATTTAATTTTATCCATGCATGAATTTTCATGTAATTTGAAAAATCATAACTTTATGCGTATTATGCCGCATCATTATTGGGATGGGTTTTACAGAGTTCACCTTTTTATTTTAAGAAAAGGATGAAAATTAAATCTTAGGGTTGGTACTGTGATCGATGGAATTGAAATTCTTAGATATTTTGATATTTGGAAATATTGTGATATTGGCTATATGCCCTGATTTGTTTTGAGAGGTTTTTGCCCTAAGTGCTAAATGCACATTGTTGTGATATTTGTATTTTAGTGAAGGCGGTTCGGGTGGCGTAATAATCGAAGTTAGATTTTGCAATCCCACGTTTGACCTTGATCTGAGAGTCGAGAGCCTGAGTGTTGACTTGGCCACGCCCTTGCCGTCAGTGATGACTCGGCTGGACACTTAGTCTGCTACGTAGTCATCCCACGGCTAAAGAAACGCTCTTTGTCGGTCGGTAGACTTGGTCAGCGTAATTGGGATCATGGGGTTTTAGGATGGTTTTCCCGGGGCGGGAGAACCTAGAATAACTTAGGTTTTAATTGGATTAGAAAATTAAATTGGTTGCATCATTTCTCATCATAATCACTATCGTGATTAACCTGCTTTTTTATCTGTCATGTTTTTGACCTGTTACATGAGAAATATTTGTATATTGGTGTGACTTTATCTGGCATTCAATGCCAGGTTCCGAAGAGCTAGAAGTGCTTATTGACGAGTACATTGATGCGGACATAGAGTCTTGATTAAGAGTTTCTCGATTTTATCCCAGCCTTCCTCAGCCACATAGTACCAGTTTTGTGGTTATCCACCTCTTTCTTGTATTATTCAATGTACTCTAAAAAGATTTTAGGTGGATCTATATTATATAACTCTACAATATTTTTTTTTGGCACGTATAGGTATTATCGTTATTTAATTTTTGCAGCCTTATTAGCTAATTGTCGTTGTAGATGCTCTCGAGATTCGGGGCGTCACACCTACAAAACATATTAAGTAATTTTTTTTTGGTATCCAAATCTTTTTGGGTCTTATAGGATTAGTGTTTTTCACTCTCCAAACTATTTTTGATATACTATTGTTTCTTTTTAGTGGACAATCAAATTTAATGTGTCCTTTGTTCTTGTATTGAAACAAGTTACATTTTCATAGATATTCTTTGAATATGAGTTTGAAAAGTTCTTTGATTGTTTTACAAAATAATTTTTAGATTTGAGTTTTAATTCTCCATTATAACCCATTCCTTGTTTATTCAATGATCTCCTTTTTGCTTCTAAAAATTTTTTTAAATTTTTTTTCCCATTTGTAAATTTATAGATAATTTTTGAATAATTTTCTACTTTTCTTTTTAGTTCACAAGAGACATCATTTTTAATATTTTTACCTTTTAACCTTGTGAGCTGTCTTCTTAACATCTCATTTTCTTTTGTTAAATTTGAAATCTCATTTTCAAAATTTTTTGTTAATTTATCAAATTTAACCTTTAAAATAAGTTTTTCTTTTTCCAAAGATTCAATTTGTAAACCATGCTCTTTAGAAATGTTTTCTTTTTTATTTTTTGCATTTTCATTTAAAAGTTTTAATTCCTCAATTTTTTTAGAGAAATTTTTATTTTCATTTTTTAATTTTATATTTTTCTTTTTCAATTTCAAAAGATTTTTATGTAAGTTGAATATTTCAATTTTAAGTTCTTCGTATGAAGGTATAGAATAAGAAGAGTTAGATTCATTACATGAATTTGAATGGAAACTCACCTCTTCATCTATACTTGCCATTAAGCAGAAGTTAGCCATTTTTTCGTCGCTTGAACTAGTGCTTGACTCGTTTAAATCTGAGTCATCCCACGTGATTGCTTTCATGGCTTTCTTTTTCTTCTTTGAGTGCTTTTTTAGTAAAGGACATTCCGGCCTGATGTGCCCAGTCTTGTAGCAATTGTAGCAAGTGAGTGGCTCTTTCTTGAGATCTCGTTTGCTTGAGTCTCCTTTGTCGAATTTTGTACCTCAGAATCTTCTTGAAAGCCTTTTGTCTCATTTGAGAAAATTTTCAAATTTTCTTGTGATGAGGGCCATGCCATCATCATTGATTTCCTCGTCTTCATCACTGGAACTATCTTTTAAGGCCTTGAGGGTAATGGACTTTTTGGCCTTGCTTTGTTCGTTGACTCTTTCATTTATCTTGAGCTCGTTTGTCAATAGTGAGCCAATTAATTCATCCAAGGTCATGACCACCCTTAGATTTCTTGTCTCGGAGATAGCAATAGCCTTAGCTTTCCAAAGGGTGGCAAGACTTTGAGTACTTTCCTTAACAACTCATAAGATTGATAAGTTTTTCCAAGTGCATTAAGAGAATTTATAATATGAGTAAAGCGAGTGTACATACTAGATATAGTTTTATCATCATGCATCTTAAAGCTTTCATATTCACTAATTAATCTATCAATCCTAGAGTTTTTAACATCTTGTGTGCCTTCATAAGTTATTTCTAATTTTTCTCATATTTCTTTTGCACTTTTACATGTCATTATTCAATTATATTCATTAGCATCTAAAGAACAATATAATGCATTCATCGTACTAGAGTTTATTTGTAATTGTTTCATTTCATTTTTATTCATTTTTTCTTCTAATTTAGGAACCTTTTTACCTTCTACAGTTTTAGTGGAAGTGAAGTTACCTTGCACGATTACCCTCCAAGTCCTCCAATCTATAGTTTGAATGAATATTCTCATTCTTTGCTTTCAAAAGGTGTAGTTAATACTACAAAAAAATTAGAGACCTTATAGAAGACTGACCTTCTCCAAAAGGGGATACACCAATACCTTCCATAAATTTTTTTTTCACAAAAAATTTGTTAAGAATAATGTGTTAGACTTTAATACCAATTGATAGTATGCGTGTAATCCTAAGAGGGGGGTGAATTGGATATTTAAAAATTCGTTAGATCAAATATTCAAATATTAGTGTATAATTTTAACTTTACAAGAATATCACTTATCACAACTAAATTTGTATTTGACCAAAACCCTTTTAAATCACAAGTAAAGATGTGTTGGTCTTATAAACAAAAATCTTTTGTCAAAATATTTAAATCACAAGTAAATTTGTATTGAAAAAAAAATTAAGAGCAAGTAAAGATGTTAATATTTAAAGCCCTTTCTTATTTGAAGATTAAAATGCAATTGTGCTTCAATTTTAATTTACAATATTTAAATCTTCTAGATTCAACACTTGTCTTGTTTTAATGATTTAAAATACAAGTACAACTTCCAAGATTAATTTGCAAGTATATTTTTCAGTTAGGGCTTATTGATTAAAATATAAAGATCTTTCAATTAAAATGTTTCTCGCAAAGTGAAAGGATTCAAAACACTTTAGCTTTAAAAATAAATGATTCAAGGTGCAAGTGCATGTGATGAAATGACAAGCAACAAAGAAAATAAAAGAAATAAGCAAGCAAGAACATAAACACCACAATTTTTATAAGGTTCAGCGTTACGGCCTACGTCCTTACCTCAAGCCAACTGCTATGAGGATTTCTTACTACCTCTCCTTTAATAGGCGGATGAGCCTCTCTCCATAGTCTAGGCGGGATAGCCTCTTCTTGAGAATGTACATTTCTAAAGTAACTCAATCCTTGTAGGCAAATTAAATTCTTTTGAGAAACGCCTTTCTCAAATACAATAAAATGATGAGAAGAGAAGTACAAATGAATCCTCATTCAATGAGCAGATAAGTAAAAATAATAAAAGCTCTAAACTCACTTTTCAAGAATTATAACAATAAAGCTCAATAAGAACTCTAATAATTTTCTCACAAAAATATGAATGAAAAGCACAAGAATTGAAGCACAAAGAGTTTGTATATGAGAGAATGTTTGAGAGATTTTTAATGAGTAAAACAAGAGCACAAGGGCCCTATTTATAGACCTCAAAAACTGACTAGCCATTGGGCTAAATAGGGTAAGTTCAAACTAGCTATTTTTAGCAAAAATTCAAATTTAAGCTTGTTCGGTCGACTGATAAAACTAGTTCGGTCGACTGAATTTGACTTCAGTCGACTGGACCTCAAGGGTCAGTCGACAGACCTGTTTTTGATCTAAAAATCAATTTTAGCCAGTTCACTCAGTCGACTGGGGACAACTCTTTAGTCGACTGGACATTCAAAAAATTCAAATTTTTATTATTTCAAAATATTTTGATCACTTTTTGATTTGAAAAAATATTTTTATAATTTTCAGGATTCCTATGAGCTTCAAAAAAATATGCAAGAGATAAAGTGAATGTAAAAGGATCCTAAAAAATAAAATTTATATTTTGTTCTTTAAGCCTTCTTCAAGCCTTGCAATTGTATCAAAAACTTGTCACTAAAGAACTTGATTTGAAATCTTGCGTCATGGCTTCCACTTTGTGTCTTGAATTGTACTAAGCATATATGTCCGGTAAAAAATCTCAATATGCACAATTAAATACATAGATTTGTTATCATCAAAATCGGTTATTGAAGCCTTGTTAGGCTAACAAAACCATCAAAATTTGCCATGAACTGCTGCCGGTGAAGCCACTGGTGGTGGCTATTTTTGTTTATTTTTTTTGGCTGTTTTGAGACCTATTTTGCTGCTGTTTTTAATGCATAAAATCTACAGAAACTTATCAAAAAGATTGTAGCAAAACCGTGTAAAAATCATCATGATCTGTGGCCCAAACCACCAAAAATCACCACCGGTGACGCCAGTTATGCCACCGCTTATTCTTCGTGTTCTTGGATATTCCAATTTATTCTTAAATATTCTAAATAATATTTAAAAATAAATAAAAACGTTTACATCAAAAACCTATGTCTCGTAAGCTCACATTCGAAATAAAAAACTTTAAACTATCACGATCAACCCTCGTGATTAAAAATTAAATAATAATCACCATTCAACCATTCAATCAAACATGAATAAAATAATGATCATAAAATTGAAAATAAAACGCCTACAAAATCAAAATAGCACAGTTCTAAATGTACATGACCCCTCGATTAACCAACTATAAACAAAATCAAAACGGTTTTGATACCAATTGTTGGAAGCAAACTGCCAAGATTATTAATATGTAAACAATTTTAAAAAAAAATAAAAATGGACGGGTAATTGCCAAAACAGACTCTGGATAAAAACTTTTTGATGTCGAACGATCAAAATAAAACCTATGCAATCATAATAAATTCAGATGAATACTTTTTGGTCGATTCTTTAACTACGAATTTTGATTTCTCGAGTTTAAACTCTAGTCAGATCTTCCACTGTATTGTTGATTGGATTCCCGAATGTAGTATGAATTACGATCCTTCGAGAACTGAAACCTGCATAACTTAGACGACCTTAGTCTTGAAAGATAACTTGTGAATTGGGTTCAGCATACCCACATATTTATAGGGTTACAGTATGGACCTATGGAGTAATTATAATATAGACTTATAGTGTAATCCAGATACTCATCTAGTGATTTTTGCAAATATACAAATCTCTCAGCGGTTTCTGTAATTATGAAAACCTTGTAGCGATTTCTATAATTTTCATAAAATACTAAATTACAGTTCATACCATTAAAGAACTGTTATTGCACTCTTAGCCATAATCTCAAAATTAATTTTCATTAAGCTCCTGTTATTAAATACTTAACTCATCTCCCTACGTTAAGATTCCTGATACCCGCCAATTCAATTTAATTACTGACAATTTAATTTAATTGGTATCTTTAAAATTCTTTAAATCTTTCCGCTTAACTTATTTGACTACCGGATAATTAAATCAACCTATAGGGTTTGGTCCAGTCAAAACTTATAAGGGGTTATCATCAATCCCGAACAATCGAAGAGTGAATTTTGTCAATAATTAATATTCACCATATAATTAATACCGCTATCTAACTCACCGGGACTATTGACCCATAAAAGATCGCACCCTCTAATGAATCAAAACAACAAATATTAAATACATGCAAATAATAATTATTTCAGAATTAAAAGTATAAGCACTAATAATAATCATGTGGTGTAAATTAATTTATATAGTCAGTATAAAATTAATTACCCTAATGTGATTCTATTTAATACACACAAAGTGTATTAGCACAGTGAGTTGGAACAATAGACGACGCTATTATCTGTTTCTTGTAACCAAGATAGGCCTACTAAAACTCTGTGTTACAGTCGTACCGATGGTTTATCTAATTCTATATAAACTGTGAACAACAAATTTATATTCTGCAAGAATCTATAATTTGATTTTTTATGTGCATGTTGTACTCTACATACCATATTAAATACTGTACAGAATATAAGATATCTATGCATAACATTTAAGGAAATGATATTGCATACGTTGCTCATTAAAATTCTCATAAAATAAAAATAATAATTTTGTTAAAATAAAATTAAATACTAAAACCAAATAAAATCTTTGATTTTTAATATACAACCTGACAGAAGTATTGATGTTTGGTAGCGTGAGAGTTGACTTCAGCCATGGCAGTTTCCATGGTATGTTTGGTGGCATGAGAGTTGACTTCAGCCATGGCAGTTTCCATGGTTGAGTATGGTTACTTCGGCTATGGAGTTTCATGGGTCTCTCTCATTGAGCAATTAGTCTAATCAAGGGTAACTAAACCCTGCCAACGGTTTAGATGCAGATCCATTTTTCAATGCTTGTGCTTGAAGATTCGTTTGTTTTGGGTGAAGCTCTTCCACTAGCATTATCCAAGCATGAGTCTTTTGTAGCAATAGGTTTTCTCAAATGCACTAAGATTTAGAGTATTGATTTCGTTTATTAAAGCTATGATGGGTGGAATTATCGCTGGAGTATGATGAGAATATTGTTTCTCTATTTTGTACCCTTGAGAATATTTTCAGTAATTGCATAGATCTGAGTGGTCTCGCTTAGATTTGTGTCCTAGGTTTTTGGTTTTGGGAAATGGAATTTCTCATCGCTTAAATGGATACCCCACCATTCTTTAGCCGGTTCTGGTTTGTAAGAAGATGCTTTAATGGTCTCGATAGGGAGGAAGTAGATCCGTCGAGGCTTTCGTTGCTCTAGTCCATTATAGGTCAGGCGTTATGGGTGCACGCAGCTTTGTTTTGAGCAGGGTGTTTAGAAAAGGTCTAAGCTGTGTGAAGAAGATGAAGTTGGTAGGCCACGCCTCTGATTGCACGTGGAACGCTTATTTAGTTGTGCAGGTGCACATAGCTGTCAAATCAATGGGTAGCTTTATGGGTTAATGTGATGAAAGCTGGGTTATGGTTTGTATACCATCAGTTTGTGTACGTGATATCATTTCGCACAATGTGTTAATTTGCATAGGGAAGAGATGCCGTTGGTAGAGGTGTGGTGGTCCATTTGCGCAACGATTGGTGTTGAACCATGGGCTATTTGGTGGGTCTCATTTACCAAACTGTAGTGATGGTGCTCTGTCGAGTGCTAGTGGCTGCAAAGCGAAGCCTAGATTGTACCTAGTGGGTTCCAAGCAGTGCAAAGTGGGTATGAGGATCTAGTTTTGTAGCTTTGGTTTACACTATGAGCCGTTTACCTTATTACATTGGCCTATTCTAGCTATTATGAAAATGGAAATTATATGTATGATTTTTTTTTGGGTAGTTAATTTGGAAAATGAAAGACCCTAGGGTTTGAATCCTGATGGTAAGTGGGGCAAAGGCCAGCTCTGGCCAACGGAGCTGGACCACCACTTTATGTGTATGATTATGATGGTAAGAAAGATGGTTTTTAATTTAAGAAAGCCGATTTCTAAGTTCAATTGTAATTAATTATGATTATGGTGGTCCTTGATGATTTCTGTTGGTATAGCTGTTATATGGTCTGGAAGGTGCTCGATTTCTCGTCTCTTTAGTCTATGTTGGCTATGGTGTAGAGATGGGTTTAGTGTGACGTCCCAGCTCATCCCGGGCACGTTAAGACATACATAAGAGTATAATAAGGGTTACACTAACGATTCATTCATAAATATTTATTAACTATCACATCAGATATATCTCAGGAAGCTTGCAAAAGTACATAGATATTATAGTCATCCATAGGGTGATTACAAAAATATAAGAAGCATCTTGTAGCGGTAAACAAATAATTTAAGAAAGCTGATTTCTAAGTTCAATTGTAATTAATTATGATTATGATGGTCCTTAGTGATTTCTGTTGGTATAGCTACTATATGATCTGGGAGGTGCTCGATTCCTCATCTCTTTAGTCTATGTTGGCTATGGTGTAGAGATGAATTTAGTATGACGTCCCAGCTCCAGGGCACAATAAAACATACATAAGAGTATAATAAGGGTTATACTAACGATTCATTCATAAATATTCATTAACTATCACATCAGATATATCTCAAGAAGCTCACAAAAGTACATAGATATTATAGTCATCCACAAGGTGATTACAAAAATATAATAAGCATCTTGTAGCGGTAAACAAATTATAAACAAAAGAGCAGATTTCTTCTGCTAAACCTCGCCCAGATCGTCTTACTCCTGGAACTCACCCTACTCTACAAACTCTTCCTCGTATGGCGTCTTTTCTTCTTTACCTGTGGCATAATGCCGTAAGCCAAAGCTCAAAAGAAAAAAACTCCAAACCCACTAGCCAAACTCACGGCACAAATCACCAAACACATTCTATACAACACTTATTGCATTTTTATATTAGGAAGATGGATAATTGGAAAGGTACAAGCATGGTAAGCAGGTAAGCAGGAAATAGACTAAGTATGCATGAAATGTAATGACAAAATACTGTGCATATATCCAACCCGACCATACTCCAAGAACAAAAACATGAACTCCACACTGGGAATTTCAAGAGCTAGACCTTCTAGACAAATTGAAACACTAAAGCCATCACCAGCACTCCTCATTGTGAATAATAGCATCATCGCCCGATTATGCACCGCAGATATTTTATTCAATCACAATGGCATGGGGCCTAGCACCATTTTAAGGAATTATTGCCGTCGCCTCTAGGACTTATTGTTGTCACCCTATGGACTTAATTCTAAGTGGCCCACCTTAAGAAGCGTGATGCCTTCTCCAATGTCAACCCAAAGTCTAATATACCGATATCAAAAAGTTAGAGGCGAACCCATAGTGTCCACAAGAGATTTTTTATTATAGTCAATATCCATACACCGTGGATGCACCCAGGGTGTTCACGGGAAATTATCCTAAAATAGTTTCATAAAAATTGGCACACTAGAGATGTCCTAGACCAAGAATCAATGGGTGACTGACTCCAATGACACCCCCAAACAACCACGAGTAACCAAAGAAAAAGAGAGTTCGGAGACTAAGATACAAAAAAGGAAGGTGTTAAGTACCCTTTTCGCCCAACCGCAAAGTTGGTGTCTACTTTGTTAATATTGGTTCTTGTTTTAAACTTTCAAAGGTAACATACATAGAATAAGAGGTTAAAGAGAGTCCAGATAAAAGCAAATAGTGAAGAAAAATTTTAACTAAAAGGCGAGAATGGTCCTAAGGGTCATGCAATATGATAATCATTTCTAAACATGCCATACTTATTGTTTGAGCAAAATAAATTGAAACATAGAAATGAGGATTAAGGATCTAACTAAAAGATAAGGAAAATCCTAAGGGTCATACTGTACAGTCATCATTTCTAAACATGTTGCATACAGGTTAAACAGAAAGAATAGAAATGTTAGAACACTATTTCTGAGCTACTAGTCTCACAACAAATTCAAGACCGTGGTAACAGAATGTTGCGGCCATGACAAAATAACAAAAGAAAGTCACGATCGTCATAAACAAATAGAAAAGTTCATTGCTGTAGTAACAAACGGTTGAGGCCATGACATTACAGAAACCCAAAGAAACTTTCAATGTGTAAAAGCCCAGAGGCGTCCAAATAGGCAGGATGTGTAGAATTAAAAATAAAATCACAGTTTGCATTGCTAAAACAAGATCGAATAACTATTACTTCAACAACATCATGGGTCTATAAACATGGTACATATAACAACATCAAATGGAGGCAATAGAAAAGTTCAAATATGATTTTCATGATATTGGTCATACAAAAAATTCACGGCCATAGCAACAGAATATTGCAACCATGATAAAAATGAAAAAAAAAATATAGGCGGTCATGAAGAAAATACATAACAGCCATAATAATGAGAACAAAAAGCTCACGATCGTGACAACAGAAAGTCTCGGTCGTTAGATTTAAAGAATTACAGAAACACTTTCAAGTGTCCAGTGTGCCAGTGAATATGAAATCACGTCAAAAACATGTTATACATTTTACAGAAGGCGTTGATGACATGTTATACATTTTACAGAAGGCGTTGAACATACTGTTGTTTCATAGAAATAATATGCACTAACATGCTTCCACATTCATTGTTTACATGCTTATTACAAATCAAAATGAAAACACGCTCGATATAGATTACTTGCTAAGAAAATTGATAAATGGAAACCTTAATCGTGACAACTCCTGGGAGAGAGAAAATGAGAGTTTAAGAAATATCACGATTTTCTAAGGTTACCTAATCGATTTTTAAAAAAAATCCTTAAGACCTTCCGATTAACTTATTTGACATTCTATATTATAAAATCCATCTGCATGGTTTGGCAAAATACTTATGAGTTTCCTTAAAAGGATATCATCAATCCCGGTCATGGGACATGAATTTCATCAATAATTAACATCCGCCATCTAATTAATCCCGTTATTCAACTTACCGAAATTATAGATCCGTAAAAAAATGCACTATTTAATGAATCAAAATAACAAACATTGAATATACGTGTCTAATAATTATTTTGAAATTAAGAGTATAAGTACTCATATTAATCGTGGAGTGTGAATTAATTTATATAGCCACTATAAAATTAATTACTCAAATACGGTCCTATTCAATATACTTTCAATTCACACAAAGTGTATTAACATAATAAGTTGGAACAATTATTGAAACAAGTACTACTCCCCGTAATCAAGACAGATATACTAAAACATTATACTAAAATTGTACCGATAGTGTGTCAAATTCTATCTAAGACAGTGAACTAAAAATTTATAATCTATAATAATCGAAAATTAAATTTTCTACGTGTAAATCGAACTCTACATATCAGATTAAATATTATATAGAATAAAAAACACCCATGCACAACATTAAATAAATAATGAAATGCATACATTTGCTTACTAAGATTTTCATAAAATAAAAAAAATTAATTTTATTAATAAATAAAATTAAATACAAAAAATTCAAACTAATTTTTGATATACAACTCTAACAAATTCAATCCTACTTAACGAAGATGAACCCTTTCTCTTTTCTTTTTGTCACTCACATAGGGCGTGCAAAGTTAGAATCTCCACCTCTTTGATATGTATTAAAACGCTTGAACAAGTTATCTAAGAAGTTTAATCACTATTTGTTGAGACAAATGAGAGGGAATCTAATGATCATAACTATACTATCCATTTATGACTAATGAGAGGGAATCTAATGATCATAACTATACTATCCATTTATGTTAAATATAATTTGACGCATAGCATAACCCTTACTAATATCTATACGTTTTGATGTCTTCGAAATTTGGAGCATCACACTAGTCCACAAAAGTAGAGTAAATATACCACAAAACTCGGCCAGGATTTTGCAAGCAATAAAAGCAATATTTTAGTGAAGTCACTAATATCAGTCACCACAACAAAAAGATATACTAATATGTAAAAGGCTCATTCAGGAAACTCATTCACGACAATAATATGTAAAAGTCTCAATGCCCAGGAGAACTGACACTTGCAGCTTGACGGTAATTGAATCCAGAAGCTTTGAGGAAATGGATATTGGCTTAAGACAATATAATCAAGAGCAAATCTTCTCAAATTTATTTATTTACCCTCCTTTGGCCTGATCTCGATGCCCTGAACAAAGAGGCCACTCTTCCAGTGACCGCCCTTCACCTCCATCAGACTCATCTCCAGGTCCCTATCTTCTCCACCCTCATTGAAGTATTCACCCAACTCAATCTCCATCCAACCATCCCCTCTCACCTTCGGATATTGGTCATTCCTTTCTCTTTCTCTAGCTATAGGTGCATGTGGGCTAAACGCATTAGAGCTAAAGCTGTTGATTAAGCTGCGGTTGAATATCCCAATGTGCCTTGGTATAATATGATATTGCCAGCCATGCCCTCCTTTGGGATCCAAATAAACCATTCGAGTCTCGCTTTCACCCCTGCTGATGCCAACAGTGACCTCTGCAGGTTGATATTCAAATCCATGTGCTGCTGCGCTTGATTTGAATAGAAGGTAAGCCCCATATGTTTTGTTCAGGGACAGCATGCTAGTGTTTATCTTACCGCGAATTTCAAGCCAACATACATTTATAAGCTCAGCCACCTCCGAAAACCTGTTTTTATGCGTTTTATGACGAGAAATAATCAACAGTCATACATATGTTCGAAAAGGAAAGAGGTTATTCAAAGAAATAAAAATGGAAAACAAAAGAATTTAATCCCAAAAAAATGACTTGAGAAATGGACCTAGACTCTGGTAGAGATGTCCATCTCCAATATCTTGGTGTATCACCCCACACAATTGTGAGATTCCTTGCAGCTAACATGCAGCATCTCCTTCCACTCCATTTCTCCAACCAAAAGTTCTGTTCATGCCAGTGAGAGGAAAGTTAGACACATTTGGATGTATTACCATTCCCCCATCCCTTCCTCCCCAACAATGGGAATAACAAGCACTTCCATATCTTGCTCGCAAAAAATATAGGGATAAAAGTGCTTAGGAGCCAAAGAAAATGGATGCATGCCATATTGTGCTTATAATTGACATGATGTCAGAAGTAATTTTCTAGAAAAGAGGGAAACTCAAAAGAGTGGATTGGCAAAATATGCCAGCCAGGCAATGCAACATCAATGCATTCATTTATCAAGCAAGATCAATACATTCAATGACATGGCAACCATTAAATATACGTAGAAGCTTTTCAAAGTATTCAAGCTTGGAAACGGCAAGCAAAGATAGCTGCAATGATATCAAATATGTGTGGCTTGCTCACTTTTCCTTCATCCTACATGTAACCAAGCCTTTTCAACATAACATGCAGTCCCCAACTTTGCCTTACAACTGCTTCATCCGAGAGTAAACTAATGGATCACTTCAAGTTCTTATCATTTTAGCTCTGCCTAACAACTTTAAAAACTAATTTTTGAGAAGTTTTATCTTGATCCTTTTAGCTTGGCTTTCAAAAATCAACATTTACAAAAGATCAGTTGCAACTCACACCCATGAACAAAGTTAGCAATAAATTAGTGCCCTAAAATTACACGAAGGCCTATGCATGAAAAACAATAAAATAATTTCTTCTTTTTTCTGTGTTCAAAAAAACCATGTGCTGGGAAAGTAAGACCCTATCTATCTAAATTGCCTAAAAAGATTTGTTATCCAACAAAACTTGGTTGCCACAAGGATTAGAACATGCAATCTTCAAACCTCCAAAGTCAATTTCTACCTGATAACAACAACTTAAGGTAAACAATTATTGCCAGGAGAAGCTTGCTGCAATATAAAACACAATCAATCTACAATTTTAGCATAAAAAAGAATATTTAACATTTTACTTTAAATATTAAATAAATAAATAAATAAATAACAACATTGCTTATGAAGAAGGGGAAGGGACCCAGTCCCTTTTTATTTACAAGAATTAACGAAATCATGTTATGTTAAACTCGGTGAAAAACGGTTGCATGTAAATCGTAAGTGGGAATTAAAACTTGAGCATGTTAACATTGCTAACAACGATTGAATATTTAGTAGTGCATGAGAACATTGTTGTGATGTGTTTGGCTTATATTTTGGTTTAGTTTCGCTTTTTTTTTTGAGTTTTTACCCAGCGATGACTGCTCTAGCAGTGGGGAGCACGCTCGAGCAGACAGGTGGCTGAGAATTCGGGTAAGTGAGGCCCGCTTGAGCAGACTGTCGGCAAACAACCTTTCAAGTCGCGGGTTAGCCTTTTTTTCTTTCATTCCTTTCTTTTCTCTCTCTCTAGAATAGAAGTTGAGACCTAGAGTTGGGTTTGGAGGGTTCTTGGAGCTCTCTTTGCCTCTCATGAGGTGATTCCTTACTTCCCTCTTGATCGAATACTCGTTGGAGGCTCAAGCTTGGCGTTGGAGGCTTACTTCTCGCCATTCGGTTTGAGATTCTTGTGATTCAAGCTTGCTATAGTGGTTTTCTTGGTGCTAGAGCTTTAAAGAGGTAGGATCTATGACTATCCTTGAATATTTATGTAATATGAGTTGTATTTTTTATTATATGAACATAAATGTATGAAAATGGTGTTTTTGAAATCCTATATTAGGGTTTGATGTTAAATATTAGATTTATAGATAGTTTAACATGATTCTATCTTTTTGTTGTGGTTGGATATGATCGGAATTGAAAAATGATGGGTTAGGGTTTGGATTTGAGATTAAAATCATGAAAATTGTGGTTTCTGGGGCTAAGGGACCTATATGATGAAATCGATACAAATATTGGACAAATTTGGGTTGTATTAGTCAATTGTAAATATATTTTACACGAGTTTTTATGATACGTGAAGATGGTGGGTGTTGGTTGAGGGTTTTGTATAAAATCGGTAAATCGTTGATTTGAATGATATGAAAAGTTAACTTGGGGTGTTGAGCCCTTGTAATTGAATATATAAATTATGGAAAAACATGTGGTGGTTGAGATTAAAACCTTAATTGTGTTGAGTTTGGCGAGAGGAACCGGATTGATTGACGGTTAGACTGATATTGGTTGTTAATGAATACGATATAATTAAAGTACCATGTGATCGAATTGAATGATTAAGTTTGGGCACGAGTTGCTCCTCGGTGAAAGACCAAAAACTTGCGCAATATAAAGTAGGCCATTCCTTCGTGTTAATCCCCGTAAAAGCGTCCTATTAGGCAGCTCACCCATTAATGTTTATGAGAAAAACAAAAAATGTGTGCTCTCCATGTCGGGCTATAAAATAGGTATTTATTCCTCAGGCCTCGCATGGCTAGGTAGCGATAAATGCGCCTGCATCTATAGGCGCCGTCCGGCTTTGGTACTTAATTAAATCAATGAATGAATTGGGTTGGCAAGTTACTTTCAGATGAAATGAATAAGTTATGGATTATGGAACACATTGGGTTGGTTGCGCAACGGTGGGGTGACAGGTCATAATGGTTAGCTCAACTAAAATCATCCAACTTTAAACTATAAACTTTATTTGAAAACTCGACTATATGATGGGAGTTTGATTGGGGACAAATAGAATTGGTTTTGGAGAAATTTATATGTTGCATCCCGCATAACTATCCTCGCATATCATGCATATATTCATTGTTAGTCTTTTTTCTACGAGTCTCGACTCATGTTATTTAACAACATTTCAGATAATAACGAAAAGAAAGTATTGGAGTAAGATGGATGGTAGCGAGACCCTTTTTGAGTAGTTAGTAGAATTACACATTATTTGATAGCATCTTTTAATAACTGAAAGTGTAAATGCAATTCTTATTTTTGAGCACTTGATTTAATGTCTTTTGGGTTAGAATACTCGTGTTGTAAGACCATAAGGCCATATATTCGTGGTTCGTATGCATGTGAGGGCGTTGGGCTCGTTTGATGGGTTGAATTCCTTGATTTGAATGAAATATTATGATCTTGAAGGTTTAATTTCGGGTTTTTGGATCAAAAAAGATTATTTCATTATTAAATGTATATTTTAGTTCATAATCTTGCCTATCTAAAACTATGTTCCAAAGATGGAAAAAAAGAGTGACCTTTCAACACTTACAAAATTTTCAAACTTTAAGACAGTCAGCTCTCGGGTGCCTCACCACTCGAGCGGTGGGGAGCCCGCTCGAGCGGACTCCGCTTCGTGGCATTTTATTTAACTTTGTTTTAAAAAATGGGATTTTTATGAAATAATTTTGGATTATTCTTTGAGGTATAAATATGCTGTTTTGAGAGTTTCTTATAAAGGAAAATTGGTTCTTTTACTCTCATGTTTGACAAGAAAATTTGAAGTTTGGCTTCCCTTACCGAGCAGTTTCTTAAATCGGGTTATTACTTTTACTATTTTTCTCGAATTTTTATTATTACGGAATCGGAGTATTACATAATATACATAGCAAATAATCCATAAAAGTCAAGGAGATGAAATGAGTGATAAGGCCTAGATAAGTTCTCCCGTTGCTCTAGATGGAATGAATAATGAAAGTAAGAGGATAGATAGATATATATATATATATATATATATATATATATATAGAGAGAGAGAGAGAGAGAGAGAGTAAAAAAATACACAAAAGAAAAACATAGTCAAACTAAAAGATATATCTCCCGTTAATTTGTCAGCAACAACCAAAAACTTTTAAAATTGCCTTGTAACCACAAATAATCGTCTCTACGCAATTGACCTCAATACTAGTTGCAAAGACTTGAGATTACGCAAACAAATGCCAAAAATTGACTCTTCCAGGAATACAATATCACGAGAGAATTTATCCGCACATGAATGAACTAAATAACACTTGTAAACACACCTCTCCACAGCTATTTAAAAGAATTTCAAGAAAACTACGCAAATTTTAACATTACAAATCCAAATCAACCAAAACAAGGTTGTTTTATGTTAGAGTCCTCAGTCAGCTGTGTTGGGATCTTGGACTTAGTGAGTGAAAACAAAAAAGGAAAATTATGAAATCATTTGTGTTAACTCATTTTCCTATTACTAAGAAAACAACTAAACAAAAGTTCAAAAAGCACCTAGTCATTTTCTTCCCATTTTTCCTTTCCAACCAAATAAAGCAAGAAATTTAGCTTCTTCCATTATATTTTCCTTTTTCTATCTTTTCCTTTTCTACCACTTTTTCTATTTTTTAGACTTTTATTTAGTTCCTATATCTGTTAAGGACATAAAAAAAGAAAAAAAAAAGAAAAAAAGTAAAATGATCAAAGAGAAATAAGGCTTCGTTCATTAACAAGAAACGAAAGGAAAAGGAAAAAAAATAACCATTTTATTTTCTCGCATGTATTCAGCTAATGCAAGAAAATATGAGTCTCAAGAAAACACTTTTCTTATGAGAAACATTTTCTCATAAAACAAATCATGTAAAACGTATAAAATTATGTATCGCGAAAAAGTTGAAAACTAAATTTTTTATTAATTTTCTTGTAAACTAAACAAGTGACGGAAACTAATTCTTTTATATTTTCCTTTTCCTTTCTTTTCCTTCACTTCACTTTTCTAGTAAAATACTTTTTTGTATGGCTTTCCCGACAACTGAACAGAGTCCAATGTTCCTAGTTTTTTCTTTGGTTTTGAAAAAAGTGAATAGGTTCAAGTTCTTTCAATTTTTCTTTCCTTTCTCAAAGACCACTTAGGAATTTTAATATTCCATTAGCTCAACACCCAAGTCACTACAGGAGAATTTCTCCAAACAAAGAGGCTATTCCTTTTACCTCTGGGTTATGCCAGGGTGTCCTTAGCCCAAATCATTTATAGCAATAACAGAGCAATTGGAGCAACCCAAAAGTAATGTAAGTGATTTTAGGATTTTCAAATACGGACACACTGCCACCAAGCTACCGTTAACCACACGTGCCATGTAAAATCCATCAGTGTTAAGTATGTACCATGTAAGGTGCCACATTAATAAAATGGTATTGAGATGTGATATTTCTACCCACAAAAACAAAAACAAAAATATGCAAGCAGGCTAACTTGAAGTTTATAGGCATCACATCCTCTCAAGAACTCAAAATCATTCAAGACTCAATTATGTGGATTTGAAGTGGACTCACAATAATAATCTGAATTGTTCATCTCGTAAGCTATCTTGAAAAGATTGTTAAACTAATATTCCATTTAATCAGATATTGACAAGTACATGATCAAATCACAGTTTATTTTAACTAGTGGTTAGCACATGCATGCGTGCGCAAGTACGCATTTAAGAATTAAAGTAATTTAAAAAATTATACAGTAAAATAATTCAATTTTGAAGTTACGAGAAATTAAAATTTTTAAAATTAGGCAATGAAGAAAAAGTTTAATTGGTAAAATCAAATGAGGATGTTCTTGGTAATAAAAAACTAAATAGGGGTAATATTGGTATCTAAAAATCCACACAACTTCAGTCACACCAAATGGGGGTTCTCCCTTTATCTATTAAAAGCACCTCGGTCACACGCGATGCGTGAGAAACTCAAATTATTTTTAAATATAAATAATTAATATATTTTTTGAATAATTTACATATACAAATGTTTAATTTTCAAACAATTAAATAAATAATGATCAAACCTGGCAAAGTTTGATAGTTACAAGCTTATTTCTAAAGAGAGAGAAAAGGTGGACAATTGTAGGCACTTGAGAGCAATTTAAAAATAGAAAAAATTCACCCAGCTTCAATATTGGAAAACATCAAATGGGTGTTTTTCTTTTATTAGATAGAATAGAAAGAATAGACATTAGTATAGATTTTATTTTAATTATTTTACAAGATAAATGATTTTAGTTTAAAAGGAACTGTTTAAATTTAAACCGTTCTATTTTTATATAAAAAAAAGGATTTCTTCATGCACTCATAGATATCCAATCATATTAAATTTTTACAAAAATAATCTTTTCCGCGTGACTTAGGAGCTTAACAGTTCGGATTATCAGCGTGAACCCACAAAATAAAATCGTGACGGGTTTTGAGGATGGAGTGAGAGGATGCGATCCCGAGTGCATAGCACGAAACAAAACATAAGCAAGTGAATTGAAGAGCACATTAGTATCAGTAGTATTGTTGTTGTTGCGATTATTAGAAATTGCATAAATGCTCGTGCTACATAATTAATTTCTACCACTTTTACCTTAGTGCCTTGGTCGATGATTAGGGGATGATCGGAGAGCCAGAGATAGAGCTGTTTCTTGGATGTGAAAGGCAGCGGTGGGAACGGAGAAGGAACCACGGCTCTGGCGATGATATCCTTGTAATCGCACGGCAGAAATCTATCCCAAACCACATCCGATTCGGCCGCCGACCGGAATGTGGACGTCACCAGCGAAAGCCTGCAAGCATCCCGAGGACTCGTCAGCGACAGCACGTTCGCTATGCAATCCTCCGGCAATAAAAAACACAAATCAACCACCACGCCACCCGCCGCCGCTGTACCGCTTTCGCCTCCACTCTTCAAGATCTCCAGTACCATATCTCCCTCTCTATCTAGACTTGTATATTGTCTATGCCAGATTCTAATCGCTCCTTGATAAACTTCTCGATCTCAATCTTGTGTGATTTTACACATATGTAGCGGAGAATAACAGCAAATATATATAAGGTAGGATTGGATGAAAGCTTCGTCACTAAGGTTTTACTTTTCTTATGAATGTCCATTTTTAGAGAGAGAGAGAGAGAGAAAGCGTCAAAAGCGGAGACAGTTAGCTGTAAATGCATCGCTTTGGACAACCCACCCAATTTCCAACGTGTAGTGCAGTTATTTTACGCAGGAGAAACTATTCTGGAGAATATTTGAAATAATTATTATTCCTTTAATATAAAATTATTTTCTAAATATATAAATATATGATATACATATATAGAAAATAATAACTATCATTTATTGAATAATAAATAACGACTAATATATCTATTATAGCAAAACGTAATTATCCTTATGAGCTCAAATGTCTCCATTTATTTTTAAAAAGAAATCTCAATTTAATTTTTTTTAAATTTTAAATTATTCAATTTTAAGAATAACACATGTCAATTTGTGATTGGTTCAAATTAATTATATTAAAATTTATAATAAAATATTTTTTTCCTTAAGAATCAAATTATTACCTTAAAAGATGTTTTGATTTATTTTTTTCATATGAATTTATTTTCTTTTTAAATCATATGCCTTAAGTTATGTATATCATTCTTTTAAAATATGTTATCAATTTCCATTAAATAATATATGACCATTTCAAATTAAAAAATATATTGATTTATTATATTATAGTAAAATATTTTGATCTTTTTGTACTAAGAACTCTCAATTTATTTTCTTCAAATTTTTTATTTTTAAAAAAAAGATTTATATGTCATCTTGTTGTTGATCCAAAACTTATTTTTAATTAAAATTATTTATTTAATTAAATTGTTCATGCCTACCTCATTAAGCAATTACTTCTAAATCAAGTATATATCCCCACCAAATTACACCGATTTCTAAAAAAATTGTTTACAAAAAAATCTCATTTGAGCTAAATTAAATATATATTTCCTATAAATTTGTATTGATTTAAAAAAATATATTTTCAAGAAAAATTAAAAAAATTTCTTTTCAAAACATTAGTTAGACTGATCAAAATACATAGATTCTAAAAATACACAAAATTTATTATTATTAAATATTTAATTAATGCTACAGCACAATTTGATTCTCTTATATCAGAGTCTCAAATATACGTATTTGTATAAAAAAATCAATTAAAAATATTAATATTATAAACTTGCAGCACTTTATTTTTATGTATCGTATCTATATTTTATAATATGTCACTAAGTTACCATTAGTATAATAATTTTTATGATACCACTAATTTTTGTAAGAGATTTATATCAAAAATTAATATAAAATAATTTTGTGAGGTCTAATAAAAGCTAAGTTGTCATATTTTCTTTTATTTCAATAAAAAAAAGTCTTCAAATAATATTTGATTATTTTCATAATTAAAGTCTCGTGCATGAGAAATTAGGTGATATAAAATGCAAAAATCATAAATTTAGTAATTATTATTAACTTAACGTATTTAGGTGTTGTAAAACATAAAAATAACATATTAACTTATATGAGTATGATTGTAAAATCATGTTGATGATAAAATGAGAAAATAATATATTTCATGATAACTATTTTTACGTGTATAGAAAATGTTTATTGCTATTGTTTTTTGAAAATTCTTTTAAAAAAATACTTAAAAATTATCCTATTGGCTCTAGTTTATTTGTCACATCCAAACTACATTGAAGGAATATGAATTTATCGGGTCCAAACTATTGTGATATTGTTAATTAATTTGAGTAAATATTTTTGTTTTGATTTATTTATAACTTAATTTAGCCATTAAAATTGTAAATGGACATGATAAAAAAATTTATTCTTTATTTTTGATTTTTTGATATTCGGTCGTGTATAGCACGAGTTATTTGTATATATATATATATATATATATATATATATATATA
>JAOTRH010035656.1:0-20638 GCA_034768845.1 Heliamphora exappendiculata
TAAATTTATTTTAATTAAACGAATTTTTATAACCCTAAAAAATATTTTAAAAATCTAAGTGGGAGAGAATTTATTCATAGATAAATTTTGCGGTCTCCATCACCAGTTTGTATACGATGTAATTAAATTCTGTGTATTGGCAATAAGACCTTACTCCCCATCGGACAGATTAATTGCGGTATCGTCAGTACAAACCTTCTTTAGTGATAATTTTAGATAATTGTTAGTGTGTATCACTTCTCGATCTGAAAGGTTCATTGCGAAGCAATTGATTTTGGATTAGGTGATGGTTAACACTTAACTGTATATAATAGTATCCTCTCCATCTGAGTCACTGCTATTATATATTAGACCGAAACTATGTCAGCTATTTAATTTTACTTGATAGGGTCAGTTGCCTAGATGGTAAAATTAATAAGAATTGGCATGTCTGGACAAACAATGAATAGTAGATGTCCTCCCATCGAGGTAAGCCCTATTTTCAATGGCCAGCAAAGTTGATCGGGAGTCCGAATAGACGACATCAGAAGCGAAAGTGTTACTACCGCCGAGATCACGGTCACTTAACTAGGGAATGCCGAACATTCAAAAAATACTTGGAAGATGTGGTCTGAGCAGGACATCTCTTGGAGTTTATCAACACCAAGAAAACTGCTCAGAAAGAAAGAACACAGGTACAAGACCAAAGGCCTAAACAAAGAGATGCACCACTCGGGGTGGCAAAGATGATTCATGGCACTACTGAGCCAATTACCCGAGCAGTTGTTCAGCATCAAGCCAGAACTTTGGCCTACACAATGAATGTAGATGAGGACAAACGTCGAAGAATAGAGGAAAACTCTAGCCAGAGCCAAATGTAGGGGATTCACTTCTCAGACGATGACCTCATAGGGATAAAGCAACCCCACAATGACGCCTTAGTACTGACTTTACGCATTGCCAACTACGATGTAATGTGAGTATTGGCGGACCAGGGGAGTTCGATTGACATCATGTATTATAGCCTGTTTCAGAAGCTGGGGTTAAAAGACTCAGCACTCAAAAGGTGCATGACTCCACTGATCGGCATTGGCACAAATCCGGTGTGGCCCGTAAGAAGGATAACAGTGCCAGTAAAGGTAAGACCCGCAACGGCAAGCACTGAATTTCTAGTTGTTAATCAACCTTCTACTTATAATGCTATTGTAGGAAAGACATGGATACATAGCTTAGGGGCAATTCCCTTAACCTACCACCAGTCCCTCAAGTTTTAGATGGAAAAGGAAGTAGTTGAAATCAAGGGAGATCAGCACACAGCAAGGCAGTGTTTTCTAGCCACAATAAAAAACAAAGAACAGTACCCTAAGATAAAAATCGTAGAGGTGGATGATAGCCCAATAATCTATAACTACAGCTGAATAGTCGAAGAAAAGGTAATTGAAGATTTGAAGAAAGTTAGTGTCTCCTCGGAGGATCCAGATCGGTACTTCTTGCTCGGGACAAGCATGACCGAACAAGAAAAAACCAAATTGATGGCATTCTTAAAAGAAAATAAGGAGATTTTTGCATGGACGCCCTATGAGATGCCAGGAATAAATTCTAAAATAATCAGTCATCGATTAAATGTGGATTCCCAAAGGAAGCCAGTAATGCAGAAGCCCAGGAAGTTTGCCCTGCATCATGCAGTAGTAGTAGTAGAAGAGGTTTGACGACTCAAAGAAGTAGAAGCAATCAAAGAAATTCATTATCCGACCTGGTTGGCAAACACAGTAGTGGTTAAGAAGAAGGACGAAAAATGGAAGGTATGTGTTGATTTCACCGATCTAAACAAAGCCTGCCCCAAAGATTGTTTTCCTTTGCCCTGAATAGATCAGCTCGTCGACTCAACAGTAAGGCATGGGAGAATAAGTTTCTTATATGCATACAGGAGATACCACTAGATAGCCATGTACTATCCAGATATGGAAAAGATAGTGTTCATTACTACTCGGGGTATATACTGCATCGGGTAATGCCGTTCGGACTAAAAAATGTAGGAGTTACTTACCAAAGGCTCACCACCAAGATGTTCGGGGGATTAATCGGTAAAACCACTGAGTTTTACATCGACGACATGGTGGTAAAGATCAAACTCCCGAGCAAACACCTAGACGACCTGAGGAAGACCTTCGAAATCCTCAAAGCTTACGAACTTAGGCTCAACGCTTCTAAGTGTGCCTTTGGAGTAAGCTCTGGGAAGTTCTTAGGCTTCTTAGTCACTCACAGGGGAATAGAGGTAAACCCTGAACAAATCTCGGCTATCCAGAACATAAAGTGCCCACAGAATCTGAAACAGGTCTAGAAGTTAACTGGGATGGCTGCAACACTCAATCGATTCATAAGCCAAGTATCTAATCGGTGCTATCCATTCATCAAGGCAATGAAACGGGAAAATAAGTTCATTTGGCATGAAGAAAGTGAGAAAGCCCTTACTGACCTAAAACACCATCTTTTTTTCCCACCGTTACTGACAGTACCGAATAGTGTCGAAACACTATTTTTATACCTCACAGTATCAATTCAAGCTGTCAGTGCTGTTCTTTTTAAGATGGAGGATAAAGTCTAAAGGCCAATCTACTATGTGAGTAAGATGCTTCTTGATCCAAAAATAAGATATCTGCCATTGAAGAAGATGGCCTTGGCCCTTGTTATCGCATCACGAAAGCTGATCTACTACTTCAGAGCTCATCCGATCAAAGTAATCACCGAATACCCTCTCCAGGCCTTGCTTTGAAAAGAAAATTTCTCATTAAGGGTTGCAAGATGGGCTGCAGAACTTGGGGAGCATGATATCACATTTTGCCCAAGGACAGCCATAATGGGGCAGGTCTTGGCTGACTTCATTGTCGAATTCGGCCAAGAAGAGTGTTCGACTGATGTTGGGGGCAAGTCATCAAGTAAGTAGCTCAAGAAGATAGAGAATCAGAGATTGCATGGAGGCTATATGTAGATAGTTCATCATGCAACAAAGGTGATAGGGAAAGAATTGTGCTCTATAGCCCTGATGGAGTCCTCATAGAGAGGGCAGTTCGTCTTGACTTTCAAGCCACAAACAACAAAGCCGAATACGAAGCCCTATTAGTCATACTTCTGGATATCAAGGAATTGAAGGCATAAAAAGTCAAGATTTTTTGTGATTCACAACTGGTTGTAAACCAGTTCAAAGGAGAATACACAGCAAGAGATAATAGAATGTAGGCATATGTTCGACTTGCGTAACAACTAGCCAAGGACATCCCGTACTACGAGATCATCCAGCTCTCGTTTAAAGAGAACAGCCATGCAAATTCTTTAGCATGCCTTGCATCAGCTGTAAGTTCAAAGGAAAGAAGGGTGATCTCTATGGAAATCCTTCAACAACCAAGCACAGTCACCCCCGAAGAGAAGCAGGTTTGCTGTTTGGAGATAGGTCCAAGTTGGATGGATCCCATAAAAGATTACCTAATCAAGAATAAGCTTTCAGCTTATCAAAAGGAAGCTCGAATGATAAGGAGAAAGGCGATTAGGTTCTGGGTCTCTAGTTTGGGGGATCTTTACAAGAAGTCCTTCACAAGGCCGTACCTATTTTGTATGCACCCGAATAAAATTCAGTATCTTCTTTTCAAAATACACGAAGGAATTTATGACAACCACACAAGTGGGAGATTCCTAGCCCGCTGAACAATTTCTCAGGGCTATTGGTGGCCCTACATGCAAAAGGATGCAGAGCAGTATGTCTAAAAATGCGAGAAGAGTCAAAAGTTCAGTCCGAATATACATGTCCCAACTGAGGACCATTCACCGCTAACTAGCCCTTAGCCTTTCGCTCAGTGGGGGTATGATATAGTGGGTTCCTTCCCAAGAGCCACAAGTAACAGAAAATACTTGTAGCTATGGATTACTTTACAAAATGAGTAGAGGCTAAACCCTTGTCCAATATCAGAGACATAGACGTCAAAAGGTTCATATGAAAGAATATTGTTACTCGATTTGGCATTCTCTAAGAAATCATTTTTTATAACAGAACCTAGTTCGACAATTCGGTATTCAAGAACTTCTACTCGGGTTTGGGCATCAAATATTACTTTTTTACCCTGGCATACCCACAGAGTAATGGATAGGCAAAAGCAACGAACAAAACCATCATTGATGGACTCAAGAAGAGATTGGATGCTACCAAAAGAAGATGAGTCGAAGAACTCCCCTCAGTCTTATGGACGTACCGAACAACCCCAATAAGGCCTACAGGTGAAACCCCCTTTTTTTATAGCCTATGGGGTAGAGGCAGTTATACCCTTGGAGGTCGAATTACCAACAATCTGAACATAAATTAGCACTCCCGAAATAAATGCAAGAGCCTTAGCTATGGACCTAGACCTAGCCGAAGAACGAAGAGCAATGGCAGCCATTAAATTGGTATCCTACTAGCAAACTCTTCCCAAAGGATATAACAAAAAGGTTAGACATCATGAGTTCGGCGAATGAGATCTAGTCTTGAGAAAAGTTCTCGGTCATATAAAAGACCCAGTTCGTGGGAAGCTCGGCCCAAACTGGGAAAGTCCATGCAGGGTCACCTCTAAGGCTAATACTAGAGTATACAATTTAGAAGACATAAATGGTAGGGTCGTCCCTAGACCGTGGAATGCAAACAACCTGCGTAAATTTTATTTTTAGATCTTCAGTTTTCTGTAAGCTTGGTAATAAAATGCCGTTGTTCGGCGAAGAATTCTTCTCATTTCAATTGAAGTTTTTATTGAACTATTTCCTTCACAAAAACTTAGGGGGGACACCTGCCTATGTATACCCTCTGACCAATAAGTTCGAAGACTAACTGAACAGAATTATTCCCTTGTATGGAAGTTCATCCCATACTTGGGAAGAATAAGCCTAAAAAGGTTAAGTTCAAAATTTATCCGAACTAACTAAACCCCCAGTATGGAAGTTAATCTCATACATGGAAAGAATCAGTATAAAAAGGCTAAGTTCGAAGTTTATCCGAACTAACTAAACTCCCAGTATGAAAATTGATCCCATACTTGGAAAGAATAAGCCTAAAAAAGATAAGTTTGAAGTATATCCGAACTAATTAGGCCCCCAATATGGAAGTTGATCCCGTACTTGGGATGAATAAGCCTAAAAATGCTAAATTCGAAGGTCATCTGAACTAATTTAGCCCTGAGTATGGAAGTCCAAACCCTATGCAAAATAATATTAAAGACAAATGACTTAGTCTAAAAGTGACTTGAGTCTAAAACGAAAAAATCTAGTACAGGTATGCAAAGCAATCCGAGAAGACAAAATAAACTCTTTCATTAAATAAAAGGGGGCGAGAACCCCTGATCTACAAAAATAGAAGCTCCGAAGAGCAATACAAGTATTAAAGTAAAGAAAGGAAAAAGAAAGAAAAGCAGGAAGGAAAAGTCTCATGGTTCCTTCAGAAAGTCCTCTATGGTCTGCACAGGGATCCCCACTTCATCAGTAGAAGTTCAGATGTCTGGCTCATTCCCAGGGGAAGCAACCACGACCTCTTCAGTTTCCAAAGGCCCATCAGTCCCCTCAACTGTTAGCTCATCTGCTCCTTCTTCTCCTTTTCCTTCGGACTATTTGCTCGGAAGTGGGACTTCTAAGTACACGGGGGAGGATACCTCAACTCCAGTTGCCTTGAGGGCTGCCTCCCATGCAAAACTAAAAATAATATCTTGAAGCCGAGGAATCTAGGACTTGTAATTTTTAGTCACTTCTACCACCCCTTTAGCGTAAGCTTTCTTCTACACCATGGCCAGTTCGGCCTCAGTCTTCCCCAATTGAGCCTAAGAGGCTATCAGGGCTTCTTCTTTCTCCTTCAGCTACCTCTTCAAGGTGAGTTCGGATAGCTCGAGCTCGGACAAGCGAGCCTAAGTGGCCATGAGAAGTTTTTCCTTTGCTCGAATATTAGCCTCTAGCTGGGCCAACTTCTAAAGGTAGGTGTGTTTCTTCTCACACATCTTCACCAGCTCCACCTCCCTCTATTCAACCCTCTCTATGGCAGCCACTAATCGTTGAAGGCTCTGCACATAAAGCAAAAACAATTAAGGAAAAGAAAGAAGAAGGGTGCAAAAGGAAAAGCAAAAAATAAGCCAAATAAGAAGACCGAACAGTACCTGAATGGAATGTCAGATGGATGATTTGATAAGCTGCTCATAGCAGAGTTTTCGGACCTCCTCCATGTCACCAGGCAGCAACAGGGCCTTTGATAGGCCAAAGGCAATTTTTGAGAACTTAGCCCGGTCATCAACGGTAATCAAATGATCACCTTTTTTTAGTTCAGGGGTCCACTGTTCGGCTCCCTGGAGGCACCCATGACTGCCTTTCCTTTCTCCTTCTTCTCATTCTCTTTCTCATTCTTCTTCTCCTTTCCCTTATCCTACCCTTTCTCTTTTGAGGGGGAGCCTCCTACCTTCTTTATCCTCTTTATTGAGGATTGTGATGAGAATTTGGAGATTTTGGTGGCCCCCTCGGTCAGCTCGGCGACAAGGTCAATTTTTGCAGTAGGTACGACGGTAACCTTTCTCTTTGAACCCTCAAGGGTGAGGAACTCGCTAAGGTTGGTGGTGGGAGCCTTCCTCTGTGCCATCTCGGTGATGTCGTCAAGTGTAGACGAGTCAGTAGAAGATGAGGATGAAGAAATGATGGTGTATCCTATGAATGAAGGCCCACGCTCGTCAGACAAAAGAGGCAATTGAGCGATGGTCACCTACCTCTTTACTCTTGTGAATGGGAGGACTATTACTTCAGGGACTTCGGTCGAATCAAAAGCAGCGACTGCTATCCGAACTCTAGAGGTATTCGGTCTTATAAAACTTCTGTACGTCGAAACGTACTTCAGCAAGATGTGGGCAGCCCGGCCCAACCTTTTTTGCTCGGGCAGACCTTTGTATGCCCACACTTTCTTTAAACCCTCGAGGTGAACGTTGGGCAAAGGACTGCAAGTTGGATTATTGGCGATAGCACCTGCGTAGAACAAAAGAAACTATAGCAGTTCAGATAATATGTAAATGAATAAAGAACTCAATGAGGCATAACAGCAAACATGTGGAGAGGGGAGCTACCAGGCCCTAGTTTATCTTTTCGTGGGATGGTAAAAATGTCTTGTTCCTCCCGAGGACTGAACTCGAAGTTCCCCGTGATATATAGAAAGTCGTCATCATTATCTTTGCCAGAATTCGACAGTTCAATGGCTAGCTTCTCGGCTGCCCTTTGGGCTTTGAGGTAATACAACCCAGTTGAGTGTTTGATCATGTTATAGCAATAAATAAAATCCCAGATGCCGAGGTTGGTACCTAAGATACGGTTTAGTTCTACAACACCCATGACCGCTCTGAAGACGTTGGAAGAGACCTTCATAAGGCTAACTTAGTAATGCCAAAAAACTCTTCAGAGGAGATGGTCAATAGGGAACCGAACTCTCCCCTCCACTATGGCTACTAGTAGAAGGGGAAGCTTTTCCCAATTTCCCTCACGAGAGTCATCTAGAATAGCCAGAGTAATCCCAACATTGTCTGGGATGTTGTATCGGTGCTGAAAAGTGCGCATCGCCTCTAGCGTCGATACCAATTTTTGGAGTTTGCCCATTGGAAAGAAAAAAGAGAAGGAAAGGTAGAGTAAAAGGAATTCAAGGCAAAATCGAGCAAACCCACCTCAAGGCAAAGAAGATTACAGTAAAAATGAGAAGTTTACCTGGAAACGGTCTTGGAAATGATTAAAACTCTCGCCAAAATTTGGGTTTTCTTTGCCGAAAGTTAAGTTTTTTCACCAAAAATCGCACAAGAGTACTTAACAAAGAAACTTCAAATATCAAAAAATGGAGAAATGGAGAAAAGGAAAAAAATGGCATCCCAAAAGGGTTTTTATACCCATCAAATTCGAAAAGATGGGTGCATTAATGCACCGTACGGAGTTAAGGTGCGCATCAATTCCTGAAACAATGCGTGCCCCAACACGTGCCAACAGTAACACGCCATGTCAACTAAAAATAGGGATCGAGAATGGGCTGTCAATCATGATGGGATGCCGAGGAGTCTGGACGCCCAAACTACCACCCAAAGCACCTTATGAAAACCTCCGAACAAGGAAACATCTCTGTAATGTCAACTTCGAACACAGGTCCGAACACATTCCCCGAGGAAATTTAGCTCTGGAGAAGATGCCCGTCGAACAAACAAAAAAGAAAAAAAGCTATGACTCTTCACTAGGCAGTTCGGCTAAGAGATAGCCAGAGCTTGGGGTAGTTAAGGGCGGACAAATTTACGTGCTTGAAGCCTAGCCCAAAGCAAGTGGGCTCAAACGTTTCTTAAGAGGCCAACCCACTGACATTTTGGCTCATGATGAGTTCGGACCACCCCATAAAGGGGCAGCCCATAATACTTAAAACTAAAATCAAACCCAGGCAAAAAGATAACTAATGAGGATCCTGTTCCTGATGCAGGCAATTCGAGAATGCAGAGTCTAAGCATCCTAAAGTAATAAAAATTGCTTTAGGATAAGGCAAAATCTCTAATAGAAAAAGAGGATAAAGGGTAAGAGGCAGAGTCCCAAGAGGACTCAGCCTCCCTGGTTTTCGACCCCTATATAAAGGAAGGCACTCCTTACCCCCAGGTACACAACTCTAACCTAAGTTCTTGATTAGAAATCTCTCAGAAAGAAAACTAACTTGAACGTCGGAGTGCTTCCCGGTCAACCCAAGCCGAAAAGCACTAACAGTGTTCTTTGTCTTGCAGGAGTTTGGTAACAACACCAGTAGCCTCCAGTGAATTCGGCAATTGGGAGTTAGGCTCATACTCTGTTTGGGATCCCCGTATTTGAACCAATCTGATTGGTTCTGGTTGTGTCATTCAATTTACAACGCGCACATCTAGTTATCATTTCACAGAATATCAAATCTCATTATCAAATATAATTCGTCACGAACAACAGCGTTATCATTTTCTGTAATAAAATTATCATATCATAATTTTCTCATTTTTTGTATTAAAATTCTCATGAAGAAAATTATCATATTCTCATCTTTTCATTTTTTGTAATAAAATTTTCATTCGTGTAACACAATCATCATAGCATATTAACATATTCTCATTTTGTGTAGCACAATTATCTTATCATATTAACATATTCTCATTTTCAAGTAACATAATAACTTCAAATCTTATTTCATCAACTAAATATTCCCATTGTCAGACAGGAAAAATTTAATTCAATAACCTATTCTCATTTTATAGTTCTCATGTACATTGTCCTCATTTCACCATCCAAGTATTTCATATGTAAATGTAGTATTCTCATTTTGAATAGCAACGTTATCATTTTCTGCAACAAATTTTTTCATTCACATATAAACATAATGTGAGACTCGGTTCCATTTTATTTTCATAATATTTATTCGATGTGTTGGTTATTGCTTTAATCGTTATAGAACAACATGTTTTAATGTGTTATGCATGCATGGGTTTGGTCCTACTTCTTTTGTTCGGGTTTTTCCCCCAGCGATGACCACTCGAGCGGTGCTCAGTTCACTCGAGCGGTGCTCAGTTCACTCGAGCGGACAGGTGGTTGATGGTGGGGGCACTCGAGCGGTGCTCTGTTTGCTCGAGCGGTGCTCAGTTCACTCGAGCGGACAGGTGGTTGATGGTGGGGGCACTCGAGCGGTGCTCTGTTTGCTTGAGTGGACAGGTGGCTGATGGTGGGGGCACTCGAGAGGATCTTTGTTCTCTCAAGCAGGCTTATGGCAGAGAGTTGGGTCGATAGGGGACCGCTCGAGCAGAGCCCTATTCGCTTAAGTGAACATCCTGGCGCGAGGTTCTATAAAGATAGCCCTTGCCTAGGTTTTTGAACCAAAGCTTGTCTTAGAAGTTTCTTTTCTCTCTCTACACAAAACCTCTGCCTTCTCTCTACTTTAGGCTTAGTTCAGGTTCGAATTCGGGTCTTAGCGATTGGATAGTCGATCATCGATATCCTTGTCGTGGACTTTGCGTTCATCCGAACGGAATCGCGTTTTGGCAACTTTGTTTTCTCGCTGGTGTTCAAAGCTTTGAGTTTTAACCCACCGAAGTAGGATTCTAGATTATCTTGCTTTAAAAGGGTGCTGCATACGATTATATGCATTTTTTACTGTTTTAAAATGTTATAAGTGTTAAACTTTGTATTTATACCGTATTTGGTTGGACAAAAAGTATGTTTTACATTTGTTATGGTTTATTACAAGGTTGGTGGACATGTGGGTGTTCGTGATTTTCAAAAAGATGAGTTTTGAAAACAGAGAGATTTATCTAAAAGTTATGAAAACTGCATTTTTGAGGTTTGGAGCTAACCTTTGGGGTTGAGCCTTAGTTTTAAACGTTTCGGTTGAAACGATGGAACATTTGAAAGATGTTGGTCATTTTCCTAAGTTATGGACGACGTGGCAGAAAGCCGTTGGAGGTTTTGTACATTATTAATGTATGGATTTAAACGTTTTCATAGTCGAGCTACGTGTTTTTAATGATTCGGTAGATGTGTCGTGACAGTGCGTGTGTATTTGGGTCGCCATTGCTCCTTGGTGAAAGTCCAGAAACTTTGCGCATGTAGGTGCTTCGCTCTTTTGGGTTAATCCCCATAAATGAAGTAGTTGCCCCATTGGGAGGTTGCTATTATCTAGCGGGTCATTGGATGCCCCAAAACTAGGATAATGAATAAGAGTCTATAGTTATTACCTTTGTCTCCGGTGCGACAAAGTCAATACATAGGAATCATTATTGATCATGGGAACGAGTGAAAAATAACGTTTTGCTAATATTTTTCATAACTATTAGACATTGTTTTGCGCTGTATGAAAATGCGTGGTTTTAAGGATTAAAAATCGTTTTGAGGCTCGCATAGCCGAGTCTATTCTATGCTATGTGATTGCATATCCTATTTTATTTCATTATAGTCTGTTTCTATTAGGTTTCGACTCGGTTTGTGAAATTTTATAAACTTTTTTCAGGTGACTGTGATCACCAAAGAAGAACTAGTGGAGCTCGAGGAGGCAGAAGACTTTTCGTAGTTTTCTCTTTTGTTATGGAATCATGTACAGATATATATGTATTTTCGATTCACAACCTGTTATCTAAGGCCCTAAGGCTATGGTTTCATATGTTGTTTGCATGTGAGATGTGATCTCATGTTGGGTTGGGGATTTCGGTTTGAAAGGTTTCGTTATGGTATAACAACGTTGGTATCCAAGTTTTTGGGTTGAAAGGAGAATTTTCTTTATCCAGCTGATGTTTTGTCCCTATATTTGGCTTATTCAAATCCTTGTTCAAAGACTACGTTTTTAGGTGTGTTTTTTAGACTTGAGTAAATTTTCTAGTTTATCGCTGAAAAATCTATCGGGCGTCTCACTGCTCGAGCGGGCATCTGAGTGCTCGAGCGGATAGCTGCTGTGACTAAAGTTGGGTTTTGTTTCGAAAGAAGTTTTTGGTTAGAGAAGCTTGGGGGTAACCCTTTATGATTCAAAATGATATATTTTGTTAATTGTTTTGCCAGAAAAATCTCGTTTTCGTTTTGATCTTCAACCCGTTTGAGTTCGAGCGGTTTTGGTGAATCGTGGTATCTCAAAATAGTTATTCCGTGGGCTTTTTACTTGATTGCGTGTGCTTAATTTCCTGTATCTAAATGTTTTCATAACATTGGTATGATAACATATTGAGTACATAAATGCCGTGTATGCAAGAGTATGGGGGTTGGACCTTATGATTGATTAGTCTTGCCTTTTGGCGTTTGAGTTAACAAATTTGGACGCAAAGTTAGAAATACGTTTGGCCGACGTGTTATCTAGTAAGGAATCTAAGTGGATTACCCAAATCGACTCATCACTTTTGTTGGTTCTCCTCGGTATGTGAGGTGTGTCTACATGATCTTGAATGGCTATGTGTTAGCATGATTATGTGTTTTATGTTAGTGATGACATGATGAATGAAAACTTATGTTGTTATGTTCTATGTTGCTTTCATATAGAAGTTATATCTAAACGGAGAGGACGAGGTCGTGGTCAAAGCTGTGGCCGTGGTTTAGGCTAAGAGCTAATCCCTAATGTTGGGGATGCTAATACTCCCAAAGGACCTATAGATTGGGTAAACTTTTTGCGTGAGATGGTAGGCTCCATCCGTCAGCTAGCCGAGGCTGCTAAGGGGAAGGAAAGAATACCCGAGCCAAGGGCGACTATCGTAATGAGAGAGTTTCGGTGTCTTGACCTTCCTACCTTTGTTAGGGATTCCAATCCCAAGGTGGCCACAAAATGGTTGGAGATTGTGACCAGAATTCTGGACACAATATAAATAGTTGAGAATGACCTAAGGGTTGCATTTGTCGTATTCCAGCTGAGAGGCGACCCCCATGAGTGGTGAAAGTTTTCCAGAACTACCGTGGAAGGCACATGGGAGGCGTTTACAAAAGTATTTCTAGATAAATACTTTCCTGAGTCCTCTAGGGATCTTTATTGAGAGAAATTTCTTTTCCTTACCCAGGGGGTAATGATTGTGGTTCAGTATAAGACAGAGTTCACCAACTTGTCTCATTTTGCACAAGCAATTGTAGCTACAGATGAGTTTCATACAAAGAGGTTTAAAAGGGGTTTAAGGCCCACGATCCGAGATCGAGTGGCGGCTTTGAGGATGCTCGTATTTACAGAATTGGTGGAAATAGCCATTACTGTAGAAAATACCTTGAATGAGGCATAGAGGGCTAGAGAGATTAGAAACCTGTAAGATGGAGGAGGTGAACACTTTCAGGGGCGCAGGAATAAGTGCCAGAGATCGTCTGGTTTGAGTTATCATCCTGCGAGTTCATATTAGCAGCAGTTTTCTGCTCCAGCACCCTCAGTGGCTTCAATAGGAAGGCTGGAGCAGAGAGAGCTCATTTATTATTAGTGTAGATTGCCAGGGCATTGTGCGTCGAATTGCCTGTAGAAGAGGCAATCTCAGAGTCCAGTGCCCTTTCATTCATAGGAGAGAGAGCCATAAGTCTGTTTTGGGTGTGGCTAGTTAGGGCACTTGTGTAAGAACTGTCCTTGCGGGGGGAGTGTATAGAGCACGGCTGGTGCACCAGTTGTTTCGCCCGCACAGGGACAACATACTTATCAGTAGCCTGTGGCTTAGACGTCCAGGATTACAAACGAGGGTCCCTCAGTACAGTCAGTGCAGTAGTCGACAGTCTAGGGTTGCAGTGGACAAGCTAGGGCACCATAAGGTAGAGTATACGCCCTTGCTGATCCAAGTTCTTCCAATGCACCAGTTGTGCCTGATGCTGCAGCCACTACATCTGATCAGTGGTCAGATGTACTCTCTTAGTTTATAAATCATTGGATAGTGTTCTTATCGACACAAAAGCATCGCATTTCTATATTCTTCTGCTTTTGCATCTTCTTTGGGGTTAGAGATAGACTCGTTGGGTACTATGCTGTGTGTGGAGACCCCGGTCGGTGGGGTTGTGGTGTTGGGTCGAGTCTATAGATCTTGTGAGTCAGAGGTCGCCGAATACTGTTTAGAGTTTGATTTCATCATTCTAGACATGAGCACATTTGATATCGTCCTAGTGATGGACTGGTTGACCACCTATCATGCCTTTATCGATTGTGATCAACGAAGGATATCAATTTGTACACCTGAGGGTGGTTGCTTTTGTTTCGTGGGTGATCAGGATGAGGGTTTGATGTCCATGCCCGATATTGTCCTGAACTGGAAAAATCTGGGTTTCCTCTTTTCTGCTCTCATGTTGGATGAGGCAGTTAAGGTTCGTGGGGAGTTTTCCCTTGTGGTTTGTAACTATCCATATGTCCTCCCTGACGATCTGTTTGAGTTTCCACCAAGTCATAAGGTAGAGTTTTCTATCGATCTTATCCTGGGAGTTGCTCCTATTTCGATGCCATCTTATCATTTTGCACCAGCTGAATTACGAGAGCTCAAGGTACAGCTTTAGGAGTTGCTTGATAAGGGGTTTGTACGTCCAAGTACGTCGTCGTGGAGAGCTCTAGCTCTTTTTTCTAAAAAAAAGGATGGGTCCTTGAGGTTGTGTATTAACTACCGGAAGTTGGATCAAGTAACGGTGAAAAACAAGTATCCTATACCGAGAATTGATGATTTTCTTGATCAACTAAAGGGTTCGAGTTGCTTTTCAAAAATTGATTTGAGGTCAAGATATCATTAGTTGAGGATTAGGGACGATGACATAGTGAAAACCGCCTTTCAAACTCGTTATGGTCACTATGAGTTTTTGGTTATGCCATTCGATTTGATGAACGCTCTTGCGACATTCATGGGTTTGACGAACCGTATATTTCATCTGTATTTGGATAGTTTTGTGGTTATATTTTTGGATGACATTCATATCTACTCACTCACGAGGGAGATGCATGAAGAACACCTACGTATTATTTTACAGCTTTTGAGAGAGCATCGTCTGTATGCGAAGTTTGAGAAGTGTGAATTTTAGATGCCCGAGGTAAGGTTTCTTGGACATGTGGTATCGAAGGATGGAGTATCGGTGGATTCTTCGAACACTGACACAGTGATAGATTGGGAACGACTGAAAAATATATTTGAGATTCACAGCTTTTTGGGTTTGGCAGGCTACTGCCGGCGATTCGTGAAAGATTTTTCTAGACTTGCCGCACCGATGACGCGTCTTACGCGAAAGGGAGTTAAATTCATTTAGAGCGAGCCCTGTGAGTTGGCATTTCAAGAGTTGAAGAAGAGGTTGACTAGTGCACCAGTGTTAGTTATTCCAAAACGATGTTTGAGTTTCACAGTGTATTGTGACGTGTCGCATAATGGTTTAGGTTGTGTTTTGATGCAGGAAGGTAAAGTTGTCGCTTATAGATCTCGGCAGTTAAAGACTTATGAGAAGAGTTATCCGACACATGATTTGGAGTTGGCAGATGTGGTCTTTGCCTTGAAGGCATGGTGGCACTATCTTTATGGTGAGCATTTTGAGATTTTCTCGTACACAAGAGTTTAAAATACTTGTTTTCACTAAAGGACCTAAACCTACGCCAACAATGACGGATGGAGTTTATGAAAGATTACAATTTTGACATTCAGTACCACCTGGTAAAGGCCAATGTTGTGGCCAACGCTCTTAGCAGGAGATCTCATGGTTCATTAGCTTTCATTGCCTTACGAGAGTGGGACATGCTTAGGGAGATCAGCGGGTTTGATTTGCATATCGGAGAGACAGAGATGGGTGCGACATTGTTCTCTGTGGTTTCACTGCCTATGTTAGTTGCTCGTGTGCTGGAGGCTCAATAAACAGATCAAGAGGCTTAGATGTTACGGGATCATATTGCTAGTGGAAAAGACACCACGAGATGGGTTAGGAGCCCAGATCAGAGTTTGAGATTAGTAGAGAGAGTGTTTGTGCAAGTGCCGTGCCATGCTGATGTATTACATGATTTCCATCATTCTCGCCTTGTAGTGGACTCAAGAAGCACCAAGATGTTTATCATGATCTGCGCCATAAGTTCTGGTGGAAGGGAATGAAGAGAGATGTGATTCAGTTTATTTCTCGATGTCATACTTGTCAGTAGGTAAAGGCAGAATATCATAGGCCAACAAGGTTGTTACAGTTGCTAGTATCGGAATGGAAGTGGGAGAACATCACAATGGACTTTGTATCAGGACTTCCTAGATTGCCTAAGGGACATGACGCGGTTTGGGTTATAGTTAATAGGCTAACGAAGTCTGCACACTTTTTTCCCATTCACATAAAGGATTCTATGGATAAGCTGAGTAGATTGTGTGTCAGTGAGATTGCTCGGTTACACGAAGTACCTGTATCTATTATTTTTTATGGAAACCTGCACTTTACGTCGTGCTTTTGGCAGAGTCTTCAGGTGGCTTTGGGGATGAGCTTGATGTTCAGCACTGCTTTTCATCTGCAGACGGATGCTCAGTCCGAGCGGACTATACAGATCTTAGAGGATATGTTGAGAGCATGTGTGCTTGATTTTTAGGGTTCTTCGGAAGTTCACCTACCGTTGGCAGAATTTGCGTATAACAACAATTATCAGTCCAATATTGTGATGGTATCTTATGAGGCTTTGTATGGTAGGCCATGTAAATTATCGGTGTGTTGGATTGATGTAGGAGAGACCGCAGTTTTGGGACCTAACTTGGTGCGAGAGACGACAGAGAAGATCATTGTGATTCGCCAATGTTTGGTGACGGCCCAGAGTCGTCAGAAAAACTACGCTGATCAGAAGAGAAGGCCTTTAGAGTTTGAGGTGGGGGATCACGTGTTTCTGAAAGTCTCACCACGCCGAGGTTTGATGAGATTTGGCCGTAGTGAGAAGTTATCACCGCGTTTTAGTGGGCCGTTCAAGATCCTTGAGAGGATTGGGGAGGTCGCATACCGTCTGGCTTTATCCCCTCATTTGGCATCTGAGCACAACGTGTTTCATGTTTCCATGCTTCAAAAATATGAGCTTGACCCGTCACATGTGTTAGATTGGAATGAGTTACAAATGGATGAGGATGTTACTTGTAAGGAGCAACCCGTGAAGATCGTGGACACAAATGAGCAAGTGTTGAGAGGGAGAACCACTGCTTATGCCAAGGTTCTATGGCTTTATCACATAGTCGAGGAAGTGACGTGGGAGCTTGAAATCGATGTTCGTGCTAGATATCCAGAGTTATTTGCTTTGTGACCTTGTAGTGAATTTTGAGGACAAAATTTCTTCAAGGAGAGAGAGTTGTGAGGCCCGGTTCCATTTTATTTTCATAATATTTATTCGATGTGTTGGTTATTGCTTTAATCGTTATAAAATAGCAAGTTTTTATATGTGTTATGCATGCATGGGTTTGGTCCTGCTTTTTTTGTTTTGGTTTTTCACCCAGCGATGGCCGCTGGAGCGGTGCTCTATCGCTCGAACGGACAGGTGGCTGATGGTGGGGGTGCTCAAGCGGATCTCTGTTTGCTCGAGCGAGCTTTTGGCAGAGAGTTGGGTTGATGGGGGACTGCTTGAGCGGAGCCCTGTTCGCTCGAGCGGACCGCGTGGTGCGAGATTCTATAAAGACAGTCCATGCCTAGGTTTTTGAACCAAATCTTATCTTGTAAGTTTCTTTTCTCTCTCTACACAAAACTTCTACCTTCTCTATAGCTTTAGGCTTGGTTCGGGTTTGAATCTTGGCGATCGAATAGTCAATCTTTAGTATCTTTGCCGTGGGCTTCGCGTTCATCCGAATGAAATCTCGTTTTGGCAACTTTGTTTACTCGCCGGTGTTCAAAGCTTCGAGTTTTAACTCGCTAAGATAGAATTCTAGACTATCTTACTTTAAAAGGGTGCTGCATACGATTATATGCATTTTTTACTATTTTAAAATGCTATAAGTGTTGGACTTTGTATTTAAACCGTGTTTGGTTGGACAAAAAGTATATTTTGTATTTGTTATGATTTATTACAAGGTTAGTGGACGTGTGGATGTTCGTGATTTTCAAAATGGTGAATTTTGTGAACGAAAAGATTTATGTAAAAGTTATGAAAAATCGTGTTATAGAGATTTGGAGCTAATCTTGGGGTTGAGCCTTGGTTTTAAACGTTTCGGTTGAAATGGTGGAACATTTGAAAGATGTTGGTCATTTTCCTAAGTAACGAATGACGTGGCGGAAGGCCGTTAGACATTTTGTATATGATTAATGTGTGACTTTAAACGTTTTTGTAGTCAAACTACGTGTTTTTAATGATTCGATAGATATGCCGTGACAGTGCGAGTGTATTTGGGTTGCCATTGCTCCTCGGTGAAAGTCTAAAAGCTTTGCGCATGTAGGTGCTTTGCTCCTTTGGGTTAATCCTCGTAAATGAAGTGGTTGCCCCATTGGAAGGCGTATGTTGTTGTAACTCCATATAAAAGTTGCTATTATCTAGCGAGTCATTGGATGCCCCAGAACTAGGATAATAAATGAGAGTCTATAGTTTTTACCTTTATCTCCGGTGCGACAGAGTCAATACATAGGAATCATTGTTGGTCGTGGAAACTGAGTGGAAAATAACCTTTTGTTAATGTTTTGCATAACTGTTAGACGTTTTTTTGCATTGTATGGAAATGCTTGGTTTTAAGGATGAAAAACCATTTTGAGGCTCGCATAGCCGAGTCTATTCTATGCTATATGATTGCATATCCTATTTTATTTTATTATAATATGTTTCTATTGGACTTCGATTCACGTTGTGGGATTTTAAAAACCTTTTTCAGGTGATTATGATCACGAGAGATGATCTAGTGGAGCCCTAGGAGATGGAAGAATTTTCATAGTTTTCTCTTTTGTTATGGAATCATGTACAGATATATATGTATTTTAGATTCACAACATGTTATGTAAGGCCCTAAGAATATGATTTCATATGTTGTTTGCATGTGAGATGTGAGCTCATGTTGGGTTAGGGATTTCTCAATTTGAAAGGTTTCGTTATGATATAAAAACATTGGTATCCATATTTTTGGGTTGAAGGGAGAATTTTCTTTGTCCAGCTGATGTTTTATCCCTATATTTGGCTTATTGAAATCCCTGTTCAGATACTAAGTTTTTAGGTGTGTTTTTGAGACTTTAGTAGATTTTTTGGTTTCTGGCTAAATAATCTCTCGGGCGTCTCACTGCTTGAGTGGGCCTCTAAACACTCGAGCGAACGACCGTTGTGACTAAAAGTTGAGTTTTGTTTCGAAAGAATGTTTTGGTTGAGAAGCTTGGGGGTAAACCTTTTTTATTCAAAATGATATATTTTGTTAATTATTTTGCAAGAAAAATCTTGTTTTCGTTTTGATCTTTGACCCATTGAGTTTAGGCGGTTTTGGTGAATCATGGTATCCCTAAATGGTTGTTTCGTAGGCTTTTTACGTGACCTGGATTTTGGAGCATGACAACTTGGTATCAAAGTTCTGGATTCGAATACCTAAGAGTCGTGGAAAAAGGTTGCATCACCTGTGAGGATGATTGCGTGTGCTTGATTGCCTGTATCTAAATATTTTCATAACATTAGTATGATAACATGTTGAGTACGTAAATGCCATGTATATATGAGCATGGGAGTTGGACCTTAAGATTGATTGGTCTTGCATTTCGGCATTTGAATTAACAAACTTGGACGCCAAGTTAGAAATGCATTTGGCCAACATGTTATCTAGTAAGGAATCTAAGTGGGTTACCCAAATCGACTCATCACTTTTGTCAGTTCTCCTCAGTATGTGAGGTGTGTCTACATTATCTTGAATGGCTATGTGTTAGCATGACTATGTATTTTATGTTAGTGATGACATGATGAATGAAAACTTATGTTGTTATGTTCTATGTTGCTTTCGTATAGAAGTTATGTCTGCATAGAGAGGACAAGGCCGTGGTCAAAGCCGTGGCTGTGGTTTAGGCCAAGAGGATGTGCCAATCCCTAATGTTGGGGATGCTAATGCTCCTGAAGGACCTGTAGATGGGGTAGACTTTCTGCGTGAGATGGTAAGCTCCATCCGTTAGCTAGCCGAGGCTTCTAGGCGGAGAGAGAGAGTACCCAAGCCGAGGGCGACTGTTGCGATGAGAGAGTTTTAGTGTCTTGACCCTCCTACCTTTATTGGGGATCCCAATCTCAAGGTAGCCACAGAATGGTTGGAGATTGTGACCAGAATTCTAGACACACTAGAAATAGTTGAGAATGACATGAGGGTTGCATTTGCTGCATTCTAGCTGAGAGGCGACGCCCATGAGTGGTGGAAGTTTGCCAAAACTACCGTGGGAGGCACATGGAAGGCGTTTACAAAAGTATTTCTAGATAAATACTTTTCAGAATCCTCTAGGGATCTTTATCGGGAGGAATTTCTTTCCCTTACCCAGGAGGTAATGACTGTGGTTTAGTACGAGGCAGAGTTCACCAGCTTGTCTCGTTTTGCACAAGAAATTGTAGCTACAAACGAGTTGCGTACAAAGAGGTTTGAAAGGGAATTGAGGCCCGTGATCCGAGATCGAGTGGCGGCATTGAGGATGTGCGTCTTTACAGAATTGGTGAAAATAGCCATTACTATAGAAAATACCCTTAATGAGACACATAGGGCTAGAGAGGGTAGAAACCAACAGGATGGAGGAGGTGTGCAATTTTAGGGGTGTAGGAGCAAGCACCAGAGGCCGTCTGGTCCGAGTTTTCATCCTATGGGATCATATCAACAGCAATTTTTTGCACCAGCACCCTCAGTGGTTTCAACGGGAATGCCGAAGCAAAAAGAGCTCATTTATTATCGGTGCAGACAGTCAGGGTATCGTGCGTCGAATTGCCTGCAGAAGAGGCAATCTCAGAGTTCAGTGCCCATTCAGTCACAGGGGGAGAGCCACTAGTCTATTTTTGGTGTGGCCAGTTGGAGCACTTTTGTAGGAACTTTTCTCGAGGGGGGAGTGTACAGAGCACAGTAGGTGCACCAGTTGTTTCGCCTGCACAAGGACAATAGACTTATCAGCAACCTATGGTTCAGACGTCCAGGATTGAAAACGAGGGTCCCTCAGTATAGTCAATGCGGCAGTCGACAGTCTAGGGTTACGGTGGAAAGGCTAGGGCACCATAGGGCAGAGTTCGAGGAGGCAGAAGACTTTTCGTAGTCTTCTCTTTTGTTATGGAATCATGTAC
>JAOTRH010035697.1:0-20637 GCA_034768845.1 Heliamphora exappendiculata
TTTTGGGGGAGGGGAGCTGATGGTTTTGTGGTGGTGGTTTGGAGGTGGTGATTTTGGGATAGACAGTAATTTTGAAGGCAGTTTTGGAGTATGACGGTAGTTTTCGTTAAATTGAACTGAAATTGTAACGGTTGGAATTTCTTTGATATTAAAATCAAATCTGAGAGAACGTTAATATAATTTTTAAAATTATAAAAAAAAATTTTATTTTTATCAAAAATCTTACGAGGAATCAATATAATTTACCCTAATATTTAATAAAGTACATGAAAGGCGTCACGGGCCATAAGAGGGCATCTACATGCTCCCATGCAAGGATAAAGTTACTCCAACAGCTAAAAAGCTAATAAAGAAAAAGGAAAAATTAAGGAATATTTTTTTCCCTTTGGACTCAAAAGGGAAAATAGAGAGCACTGTTTGGGCTAATTATGAGAATCGTACTTATTTTTATTTTTTTTATAATTTAACTATAGTTTTTTTTAGATTGTTTGGATAAAAAAAATTAAAAAAGTAAAAAGCTTTAATTCAAAGTTAAAACAGTTCACTAAAAACATAAATAAGCAATATATGTTTTAGTTTATTGGCTAAGGCCTCGTTTGGTAACTGGCATAAAGTCAGACATTTTATCTTTTTGCTTGAAGCTCAAAAAATTAAAAAGTTTTATTTTTTAACTCAAAAGTTTTTAGCTTTTTTGCATTTTACATAATTTTTTAAAAAATATTATAACTTTTATTATACAAATTTATTTTTATAAAAATTATATTTTTAAAATTTAATCAAACAAAATCTATATTGAATATAAAATTATTTTAAAATAAAATTTAAAAAATTATAACAACTTTAAGCAAGTTTTTTTTATACATTTTAATTTAAAATTATTTTAAGACTTTAGTTTAAAGTCACCCCATACCTCTCTTAAACGTACTTTTAGCTTTTTAGCTTTAAAGAAGCATTAAACAAAAAGCCTAATTTAAAGCCAAGTTGCCAAACAATGCATTATTTTGACTTTTTTGTGCCTTTTTTAAAATTTTTTTGTTTCTTAGTCAGAAAATTTTACTTTTTCAATTGATTTTAATAGGTAGAATTATAAAAATATAATAATTCATCAAAAAGATTAAATTTTTTTTTATTAAAAACAAAAATAAACAAGTAATCAATTATTTCAAATGGGACCAAATAAAAATAAATTTGGTGGGCCCATGAGAATATTAATTTTTTCATCTTATAAGATCACAAGCAATATGAGTAGTAGCATCTTACCTGCCCGCAATAATAATAGGGATTTAGGCATGTTTGATAGAAGATTTGGACCTATGGACTGGATTGCTAATACCCTGACTTAGCAATTCCAGTGTTTGTTTATTAATTTTTTACTATAAGGGCAATATAAGGGTAATATTAGAAATGAATAAACATAATCTAATTTTAAGTTATTTTATTCAATTCAAATTAAATATGAGTTTGTTTAATTCGTTATCTAATTCTATTTAAATCAAATATAAAAAAATTAATCACACTTCATTATAAATCTTATCTTATTATTAATTTTAATTTACTATTAATTTCACACAACATACACTGTTATCATTTTTAAAGATTCATCATCTTCAAGAAACGAGGCGTTAAATATTCCCCCAACCCCACCCCCCACCTAGCTTTTTCAAGACTCATCGTCTTCAAGAAAATGGCAAAGCAAGAAGCAAATCTGTGGGCATTTGAAAATGAAATTTTCATTATAAATGACAAAGGTACATTATTCTGAATCCATAAAAATTCGATATTAGTGGCAGCTTCTTTTGTTTTTTTATTATTTTTTAAATTTTCACCATTTTTCTTTTTGTAATATTTTTTTTGGTTTTTGTTTTTGGTTTCAATAATATTTCATTCTTTTGAGGATTTTAGCATTTGAACATTAATATTTCACTCGGTATTTGGCTTTTTTAGCTAGTTTATTATTATTAATTTTAGTTATAAGTTATAATTTTTTTTAAACATTTAAAATTTGTATTATAAGTTATAACTATTTTTTCTTCTATTTCAATTACAAATTATAATTTTTATCAAATATTCAGAACTTCTATTACAAACTATAATTTATAAACTAATAATTTCAGTAATATGCCTAACACCACAGGAACCATTGGGAACTACCTGGCTGTTTTTCTTCATTCGTTTAGGTGGTTTCATATTCCACCAATTTAGCCTCTTTTAGAACATATATATTGTAGAGGTAAGAAAACTAATAAAAACTATTAAACCTAACTAAACACTCCAATTAGCTATTATAGATTAAGTGGGTGACATAACAATATACTAAACCTACTCACACACTCTACCTAGCCATGATCGTCTAGGGAGTGATGTGACATGACAAAAGAGTTAATTCTTTTTTTTATATATTAGCTTTCTTACTTAAACAAATGTATGGACACTTTCTCCCATCTAAATATTTGGTATTTCTCTCTCAAGATTCAACTGATCACTTGGGCATCAAATGGCCTCTCGTTGACTAATGACCGAAAAACTTGTTTTATAGGTATTCACCAAAGGAACACATAGAAACTCTATCGTCGTCATCCTCATTAAGTTCTTCTTCGTCATCATTCGTGAAACAAGTATGTTTCCAATTCCCTCACATATTAAAGGATTTTTTGCTATTAGAAAAAGTCTAAAAAACCTAAATACATTACAAACCCAATGTAAAAATTAATTAAAGAAATATATCGCATGTAGCAAGATACATTTTCAAAGCCAAAAAGAAAGAGAAAATCCTTCGGGCAGAGAGAAAAAATCAAATATCCATGTAAGAAGAATTACAAATTTTCACGTAAGGAAAATTATAAATTTTTACGCAAAAAGATATTATTAAAACACACTAAAAAAAAACCTAACAAACAAATGAAAAAAAATCCATTACCATGAGCTACCCATTATCTGTTTTATTTCACAACTATCTCTAATGGCATCCTAATTTTTATCCAATCTTTACAAAAAAAAAAAAAGACTTATTAAAGGTTGACTTAAGTAATTTTGACTTATTATTTTTTAGTTTAAAATCATTATGTGATTTATTAAAAGAATTTTTTATTTATTTAATTTAAAATAAATTTAAATAAAAAAATTGACTTAAAGTTTAATTACCATACCAGCCCTAAATCTCTAGTAAAAAAGAAAAAAAAAAAGGGAAAGAAAGATAGCCGAGACAGACAACCTAGCCAGAGAGATGCCGTGTTGATTTATTCCAATCATTCATAGCACAGTCTTATTATTCATGAATCATGATTGATGATATTCAGAGCTGAGTAGGTGAAGAACCCTTTTTTTCTACACACACTTTTCCAATCTTGTAATACTTGTGTCTGGATAGTAATTTATTATTATTTTTTCCAAGTGTCGGTTTAGTAAAGTTGGAATTTTTAAAAAATAAGCTAGTTTTTAAGTTATACTATTTAATATTTTTTAAATTATTCAACTTTTTTTTCATTTATTCACAATTCAAATACTAATATTTTTGCATAAAGATGAAATACCTTCAATTAAAAAACAAATTCTACTAATAAAAAATTTCGTGACAATATTCCAAATATTATAACTTATAAGCAAAAACTAAAGGTATATTAGATATTTTAATAAAAATCAAAACATAAAGCAAAAAAAAAACTATCACAAAAAAATTTATTCTAAACATTCTTAAATGTATTTTTTTAAAAATTAAAATATCTTAAAATTTAAAATTTTTAAACATCTCAAAGAGCACCTACATAAGTCTTTACTAAAGGTGTTTAAGGCTCGAATTAGGTCGAGTTGAGTTTTAACCTGTCACATGATATATATATTTGTTTTTTAATTTTTTCACTCGAATGAATTTGGCTATTTTAGATTCATGGATTTGATAAGTTCATAGGTGAGTGCAGTTTAATTTGACAGTTTAATTTTATTTATTTTAAAATTTTTTTGTTAAGCTCATTCTATTTTTAGTCATTTATAATAGTTTCTTTTTAAGTAAAAATATTTATTTTTAATAAATTTAAAAATCAAGAAATCACAAGTTTATCAATTAAATTTCGCATAGACTCCAAGTATTTAGAACTCATACAAAATACCAAAATGATAAGTAATCTCATCTCATAATAAATTTAAAAATTAATAAAATTAAATATTTACTAATTGGGTTAAATCCAACAAATAACTATGGAAAATTACTCTCAACACTTTTCAAATTTCCAATGTGCTTTTTCAAGTTCAAGCTAGTCCAATGATGCTATCTGCATGGCCCCCCACCACTTGATTGATTGAAATGCTGAGAATGGAAATCCACTAGTGTGGAACCCACCGTATAATATCATGTCTCCCTCCCGCCGGACAACTGGCAAAGCTTATCTATTACTATTACTCACCGAGCTTTTGTCAATTTTGGCCTAACTTAACTTAAAATTAAGCTTTTTAAACAAGTTAATTGATTTAACTTAAAATTAAGCTTTTAAAAAAAGTTAATTAATTTGGTTTAATATAGTTTTTTTTACCTTTTTTTTACAAAAAAAATCAAAAAATCTAAAAACCTAAAAAAAAAATTAGTTCAAATATAGGGCCATTCCTCGATCTTAAAACACCGTTTGGAATGTTTAAAATCATAGATTATTTTTTAGAAAATTAAACCTCGTTTGGCAACTCAGTCGTAAATCAATTTTTTAAATTTCTTTTCGTTTAAAGTCCTTGTTTTTAATATCGATTTTTTTATATTTTTGTCTATGAGTTTTTAGATTTTAGACTTTAGTTTTTTTTGTCTCTTTACATAAAATACTTTAATATATATTTTTTTTAAAATATCATAACTTTTGCTATAAATATTCGTTTTTCATAAAATTATATTTTTAAAATTTTCACATCGAAATCTATCAAACAATATCTATATTGAATATAAAATTATATAAAAATAAATTTTAAAAAATTATAACAATTTTTTTATGACTTAAATTTTTTTACTTTTCTGCCTTTTGTCTTTTGGCTAGGTTAGAAGTGACTTTAAGCTAAAGTTTTTTTAAAGCTTAAATTCACTTTTACGGTTCACTAAATGAAATTTTAATTTATTTAACTTCAAGCGAATTTAAACACAAAATTTGGCTTAAAACCAGTTGGTAAACGAGGCCTTAGTTATATTAGGAGATAAATAATGATGAATTATATATCATTGGTGTTTGAAATTGCTAAAATTTATAGCTTATAAATTATAATTTATAACAAAAATTATAAATGATTGATAAATATTATAACTCTAGTTGAAATAAAAAAAAATATAGTTATAATTTGTAGCAAAAATTTTGGGTATTTAAAATAGATTGTACCTTGTAATTAAAATTAGTAGTAAAAAACTAAAAATTAAAAGCACTAGCTTTGCCAAACACCCTCAAAGAAAGATTAAAAAAAATTAAATAAAGACAAAACATGGTAAAATTGTGAATAAAATTGCAAGTAATAAGTTATATTATGGAATTGTAAATAGAAATATAATGGATAAATTATATTATAAAATTATTTTTGTATTCAATTAACATTAGAAGAATAATCTTATAAAGATATATACATATTTTGACAGTTATATTTAATTAAAAAAATAATATAAAAAAATTTAATCCCAACAATTCTACCCTCCTTTTAATATTAATTATTCTCTATTTAATTTTAACATATCAGTATAACTCAACTAAATAAAATATTCTTCATAGTAAATTAAAGAACAAAACAATGGGCCAAAAAATGTGGGATGCATGTGTCTTTAAAAGTAGTCTTCCAATCAAATGCAAGACTAAATTTTGATCAAATGAAATTCATGTGACTCTTTTTTTTTTTTTTTAAATTTTTTGTTGGAATGTTTAATACACCCTCATTTTTAAGTCTTTAAACTATAATGTTTGGAATAATTTTTTGACCTTATGGTAAAATTTGTTTTTCCGAATATAATTGAATATAAAAAAGTAATACTTACACCCTACTTATATTTTTTAATACCATAAGATAATTAGTGAGATTATAACCGTGGTATTATATGTATGATGTTGGGTTAGAGTGATATAAAATATATGATAATAGTTGAAAAATTATTTTTGAGTATTAATCAAACAAGGAGAAAAAATAATTCGCAAGTTAATTATTTCATGAATACCGAACTATTAATCGTCTGATATAAGAGATAAATAATTTAGTCTAGTACACCGAACATGAGACTAATAGTATGGTTAGCTAAATTTTAAAAATATAAATTGCACATATATTTTAAGCCAGTCCAATATCTTACAATCTAGCAAAAAACAAAAAAACATGGTCTTTGAGAATTAATTTTTTGGTTGAGAGTTTGACATGTAAATTAGTTGGTTCTTTTCTGTAGAGAGAGAGAGAGAGAAAAGAAAACAAACTAATAGAAGTTTTTAATGATACCATACAAACAATCTTTAAAGTTTTTATATAAAAGAGCTTTCATTTTTAAAGAACCAAACAGGCTCTTACAAATAGGGTCTTCTTTTTGAACAATTAATGAAAATTATATAAAGGGAGAACACTAATTGGTGTCACCTAAAGTTATGTAAACATTTCAATTTTCTATATTGCCCCCAAAATTTGAATTTATTACTATTAAAGAATAACTATTTAATTTATTTTTTTAGAATTGATAACTACAATTCAAGTTTTTAAAGGGTAATTTGGGGTTAAGTTCTATTTTAAAGTTTTTCTTATTATTAGATTCTACAATTAGATTAATTTTGTGATATGTCCTAATTTGAACTGATTTTCCAAGAACACTCTTATTGAACTATTTTCGTACTTTTCAGTACAAATAAGCAACTCTAAATATTGAGATTCTATTTTCACTTTGAAGTTTCAATATTGGACGAACTAGTTTCTTTTTGTGTCGAAAAATCTAGTATTCTATTGAAAACTTCTATTTTCGATAAATGTTCTTACGTCATGTTCAAAATTATTTTGTATTTTAATCCATTATTTTGCAGTTTAATACATTTTTAAGTTTAATTTCTTTCTTTTCATTCACAATTCTAATAGCGGGTTGTTAATTTTTGCAATGAAAACTTTTTTTCTTTGTAAACATGTGAATTGCAGAAAATGATACAGTAAATTATAGAAAATGATACAATAACTACAAGGTGATGATAATGATATAATAATACTACATATTAACTAACCATGCATCATTTCTACATAATTATACTAACTATGATACATTAAATTGTAGAAAATAAATTATTAACTACTGCTTACATGAAATACATATGATGACACAGTAAATTATAAAAAATGATACCGTAACTGCAGATTGATAATAATGATACAATGATACCATATGTTTATTAATCAAGCATCATTTTCTTAACATAATGGAAATAATAATTTGAAAAGAAAAACCGTAATTGGAAGAGATAAATTTTCGTAAAAAACAAAAACAGTAATTTAAAAAGGGAATAATGATCGGTAATTTGTAAAAAAATTTCTTAAAACTCAAAAAAATATTATTTTACCGTATAACCTTAATTAAAATTGATAAAGGATATAAAGGGTCCATTTTTTATTCAAAATTTGTAAAAATAATTTTATGAAATACAATACTTTTAATAAAAATTAATTCCCAAACTTTTTTTTAAAATAGAACTTATTCCTAATTTATGCTTTTTTAAAATCTAAAAAATAACTGCAAATACGTGCATGCGCTGCTCGTTTAGTTAATGAAAAAGTAACATAGGAAGAAGAAACTACAGCTGGCAAGCAGAAAAATTCGAGCAAATTATTAGGTACTCTTACATACTATATATATATATATATATATATGTGATACTACCTAATATTTTTAATAAATAAATAATTATAATTTACACAATATAAATTATTCATCTCTTAACTATTTAATAAAAGTGAGTTATTATATTATTATTGTAAAATTTATCGTTATTATATTAAATAAAAATACTATATAAAATTATTACATAATATTTTAAAAGTACCGAATAATTACTCAAAAAGCGTTTAATTAACCATGATTTTAAGGCTTGATAAAAGGAACAAATTTGATATTTTTATGTTAATTCTTTAAAACTTTAAATAACAAATTTAAAAAAAAATTAAACCAAGAACCAAACAAAACCTTAATTTAGAATTTCTGTATGCATGCATGAGGTTGTCAACATTGATCCATTATGGCATTGCTGGCCTACCATCTTTTTTTTTCCCTTGTCCTTTTGATTGTGGATTCTTGCTGGTTAATTATAATTGTTTGATTAACAACAGTGTATTTTTAACAAGCAAAAAGATAATTTTTGGTCATTTTTTATTTTTTTAATATTTTTATTTTTAATAAATTTTTTTGTTTTGTCTCGATGAGAGAAATCAATTTTTTTTCAACCGATGAAAAAGTTCATTAATGATAAAAAAAATAAGCAAAAATACATAATAATATAGTTTATTAGCTTAGTTTGACTAATTTTTGTCTTCTTTAAATTTTTATTAACATTGCCTAAGTTTTTTTATTTTTTATTTTTATTTTTTTCAATACATCTCGATAAGAGAATTTTGAAAAATAACTTTTTTTGATCAAATAATTAAAAAATATTTATTTTAAACAAAAATAAGCAAAATAAGATAACCTGTTTGTTCCAATCCATGCCTAATCTGAATTAATCCCCAATCTATCATTTGGTATGGTTTTTTTATTTTTTTATTTCTTCTTTTCATTATCATGTTTATTTATATATTTAGTGTTTTCCAAAAAAAATGAAAAAATTCAAATACACCCATATGCAAAAAAAAAAAAAAAAAAAAAAATCGGAATAACGCTTAAAACTGTTCCCTTAAAAGATAAAATTGTATGTATTAGAATTAATTTTTTAAAATCAGATTTCAGGATAAGAAATTGCTAAACAATTTTTCAATATTACTTCCCTCCCCCCCTTTTCTTAGATTGGATCTTTTATAAAAATAATTATTGAGATTAGAAAACAGTTTTCAAAATCGATACCAAACAACGCTAATAAATTATCTTTTTTGAGAATATAATTAAAAAGAAAACCATGTAACAAAATATTGAATTGAATAATTGATTTTTTTTTTATTGTAACTTAATTATTAAAATTATTTCAACAGCATGTACATAGAATATGACTTATATCGTATTCAAAGAGCACTGAATAATTTAGTGGGAAAAGGATGAAATAGTATGGGGGATATGTCTCTGACTCGACTCTCTGGCAGGCATGAAAAATCTCAGCATTTATAACAAATGGACATAGGTCAAGTGGGTTGGCGCAGAAGTTGTTTAATGGGTATGAAATGCCTCGTTAACATGTTAACGTGATGTATTTAATTAATATAGATATATTATATATTTATAATTTTAAAAAATAATTTTAAATTAAAAAAAAATAGTTATAATATATCAACGTGATCACATCACGTTACAAGCGTGGAATTCCTTAGCTATAGTTTTTTTTTTTTTTTTTAAAATTTATTTCCTTGAGTTGGTGTTCTTTTGTTTTTATCTTAGTGGTTTTCTTGGATTCTCTTCTTTATGGTCAAGTGGCATATTTGGGGGAGGGTGCTGCATTATTTGGACAACCTTTTTACAGCAATTTTAACTTACTCCCAAAATAACTTATTTTGGTTAGTTTTTATGGTACTTGAAGCTCCGATAAAATTTTAAATGGCTCTTTATTTTAATTAATTCTTTTGGGTATGACTTTTCAAATAATACAAAAAATAATACAAAAAATTTTATTGAAATTTTGAATAGACAAAATAGAGAGTATACTTTCTTTCTATAGATTTGGCTAACCAAAATAACTAAGACTCTAGTTTTTTTTAATGTAAAATATTTTCTGATAAAATACTTAACTTGTTTTATAGTGATTGGTTTATAAAATAACGTAAAATATTTTTTTAATAAAATATTTTACAATAAAAAACAAAAGTAATTTAAATAAAAAATTAGTGTAAATTATTTTTTGTGGTGATGGTGATGATGATAGTGTTGGTAGTGATAGTAATTACGATACCAACGATAGAAATAGTAGTAGTAGTATCAGTGGTGGTAACGATAATAATGGTAATGGAAGTGATAATAGTGGTGGTAATAATAAAGGATAAAGTGGCAGCGATAATGGGAGAGGTAGCAAAGACGGTAACAATCGGGAATAATAGTAGCAACAATTGTGTGATAGTAGTGGTAGTAGTGGGGGAACAAAATAATAATTTTAAAAATATACTATTTTATATGAAAATTACTTCTATGTTTCAAGGGGATTAAGGCTCTGTTTGGGATAGTTCTTTTAAAGTTTTTTGTATGGCTTTTTTTATTTGTAGTCAAATTTTTTTTTTATGTTAGTTCAAACGAGAATACTTTTTAGATTTCTCTCGTTACTAAAAACTAGAAAAGTAAAAAAATTGATCAAAAAATTAAAAAAAATTATATAAGATGGAAAAAAGGCTTAAAAAGGCTACTTTAAAGCTTTTTCCGTCTTTAGTAAACTTTTTTAACTCTATTCAAAACAGTTATATTTTAGATTCGTTTTATCATTACGAATTGAAAAAATAAATTTTTTTTGACCAAAATAATTAAAAAGTTCAAAAAACCAAAAAACAAATATTAAAACAAAAAAAAAAAGCGGAAAAAGCTATGGAAAACAGAGCCCAAGAACTCAAATCCAATCCTCAAGAGTTGTGCACAAAACAACTAAAATAAATTCAACAAATAACTATTTTTTTCACAAAAAAAAAAAAAAAAAAAAAGATAAAAATTGCTACATAAAGCTAATTAAGTAAATGGTTGTTTTTGATTTGGCTGGATAAGAGTAAATTAAATAGTTGATTGACAAAAATAAGTAAAAGTAATAGTTGAAAGACAATAAAATATTCCATAATAATTTGGTGGGTAAAACTAAAATTAATCTTTATTAATTTATATGTTAATTAGGGTTCAATGGGCTTTAAGATAAACAAGACCACTAAAATAATTAATTTAAAATGGTAATTTAAGTGGTTGTGGGAATGGGTAGGGCAATTAGTGTATGTTTCTTTCCTATCATTGAAAGCATAATCTTATTGATGTCTTAGAATATTCTTATTTGAATAGGTAATTAAAGTGCACCCGACTTTTCCAAACATTTAATAATCTAAATTTAAGATGCACCCATTAAACCAATCAAATAAGAGTTTTGCTACGTCCAGATACGATATAAATTTAGACACATGCAGTAGCTGAATTAGGATTTTTTTTTTTATCATTAAAGTGGCTAATGACTTATTAAAAAAATACTAAGACTTCTATCGGAAGTAATTTTTTTTTAATTTTTTAGTGGTACGATGTGATTGTTGTCATCTTCTATTATGGTCCAATTTGAGGTCCATGTCATAAATTTTGTTTATTTTTTATTTTTTTAATTAAAATTTTTTATCTTTTTAATTCGTCTTGATAAGATGAACTCAAAAAATAAAAAAACTTAAATCAAAAAATAAAAAAATTCACTAAAGATGAAAACAAGCAATATAAAATTAGGCTTATTCTAGCTTATTTTTGTTTTTTTTGAATTTTTTTTATATTTTGATCAAAAAATTTTATATTTTCTGCTTGTCTCGATAAGAAGAGTCTAAAAATATAATAGTTTAACTAAATAATAAAAAAATTTCACTAAAAATAAAAATAAATAATATCAAATAAACAAATAAACAATTATAAAAAACAGGTCAGTATGTTTTAAAATAAAAACTCGGTTAGTAGGAATCTTTATTATGTATGGCTTAACAGGTGGTGGTTAGTAAGATTCTATAAAAAAAAAATACTAAAATAATGGTCATGTTTGGATAATTTTATTTATTGACTTATAAGTTAAAAAATAAATTATGTCATTTAAATAATTAAATAAGTTAAAAATAAATAAATAAATAAGTCAAATAAATTTGTTTGAATAAGCAAATAAGTCAAAATAAATCAAATAAACTGACTTATAAATCAAACGAAGTGATTTATAAGCTAAATAAACAAATAAACTATAAATATCCAAACGACCTTGTTAAAATAAAATTTAACTTATTTATTTAAATAAAAAATAAATAAATTACTAAATAAATAAATAAAATTCACCCAAACGAAGCGAATAACTTATACTTAAAATAATATATACTTATACATAAAATAATAATTTTTTAAAAATATGTAAGGGCTGTGGCCTTGCCTCTCCCTCCGTCGTCGCTAAGCACACTCCTCTCATAGGCAAATTATTAGTCATTTTCCTAGTATCATATAAGTAATATTATCTGATATTTTTAATAAATAAATAATTATAATTTATATAATATAAATTTTAAATATATATATATATATATATATATTAAAAAAAATTAATATATATAATAAAAGTTATAATATTAAAAATAATATATATATATATATATAATTATTTTATGTAAAAAAACAAAAAAAATAAAAAGGCTAAAAATGGTTGAGTTTCCAATGATGACTTTTTGCTTTTTAAATTTTAGTAAATCTTATTTTACTAAAAAATAAAAAATTGGGCTTTAAACCTACCAAATGAAACCTTACTCTTTTATTGGATCCCGCTTGTGACTTTTTTTTTTTTTTTTTTATTTATAATGGGGTGTCCAACCTAACTTGCGTACATCTCTCTATTAATCTATATATCGACTAATTTTAAAATCTTAAAATTAATAGTTAAATAAACTTTAAATGATTATAAAAAAAATTTAAACTAGTAATTCTAGGGAGCAAATCTAAACCCTGGTCACTAGTAGTTATTTTAAGAAGTCAATAGCTAAAAACTTATATCTAATTTGTGATAAAACTTTGTTATTTAATTTTTATATTTTTTAATTATTTTTATAATTTTTCTCATTAAAATAAATTAAAAATAAAAATTAATAAATCAAATAAACAACTATTTTACGCTAAACATAAATTTTAAAAAATTATAATAATTTTTTTTACTAAAAACAAACAAATTTTTAAGTTGCCAATGGAGCCTAGTCACTTTAATTTAAGTTTTTTGACTTATTATTTTTTTAGTTTAAATCTATCTTTACAATTAACCAAACTAATCTTTATTTATTTGATTTAAAACAAAAAAATTAGTTTAAACAGATGTCGTCAAATGAGGCTAAACTATTATTAAACAGAAGTTGAATGAGTTTATGAAAGTAGGGTGTTTCACATTTTATTAATGATTAGGTATCGAGCTGTAATTGTCTCATCGGAAAGAGTAAAATATGAAAAAAATTTAGACAACATCTAATGACTTGTTTGGTATAGTTTTTTTAAAGATTTTTTAGTTTTTTAATTTTTTTTTGTAAGAAAGTAAATGTAAAAGGATATAAAAAATCAATTGATTATAGTGATAGGTCAAACAAGTAGATTGTTTAAGAAGTTTTTTAATCAAAAAGTCTGTTTGATTTTGTGTCTCAAATCTTGGGATATTTTCGTTCGAACATTGTTTTGGCATCTTTTTAATTATGTTGCTAATTTTTTCGGTTTTCTTTATTATTATATTTAGTAAAAAAAGAATAACATAAATTGCTATTTTCTTTTTAAAGGTCTATTTTTCTTCCAAAATTATAAGTTATTTACTAAGGTAAATTAATATGTCCACAAGGATTGTAAGGTAAATGAAAAAATATAAAATACACAGTGTGTGGCTCATTTTAGAGATTAGAGATGATGAACGACTAGGTTTGAGGCCATAAATATATTGTGAGATAGAAAATATTTATTGTAAACTTTGTTTTCACATAGTATGAGTTGTTTTTTTTCTCCCATAAAGATAGACAGTCAGCTGAATCACGTACGTACTTATTTTCTTGATTATTATTGTATTTTTTATATTTGCTATTATTAATTAAAATCTACATGGGATCCGTTTAGTTGCTCAAATTAGTTAATCTTAATTTTTTAAAAATTTGTAGCTAAAAATTTCAACAAAGTCTTCAAAAAAAAAAAAAGGCCAAACAAAGCTAAGTTAAAATAAATATGAAAAGTCTTTTTTTTTTTGCTTCTTTCGTGATCTTTAGTATTTTTTGTTAATTTTTAGTCACCTTTTTGTGTTTTGAAAACAAATTTTATTTTTTTAGTTTAGTTCATCTAGACAAACCATTTTTTTTAAAAAAAATTAACTAAAAAATAAAATAAATCAAATTATAGGTCTATCCCAAAATACTTTTAACAATATCTTTAGGATGCCTTTTAAAGAACGGATAACGTATTTGAAATTATATGTTCAGTCTATTTTATGGGTCCATTCCGTTTATTGTGATCGTTCGAGTCAATTGGCTCCAATTGGGTAAAATCTTATCCCAAACGCGGCGTTCGACGGATCTCCACGTATTTGTCTTTCCTAAACGGTTTGTACTCATTTGTACTAAACCAGATATTTTAATAATTTTTTATTTTAAATTTTTTTTACCAAATAGATGAAATTAATTTTTTAACATGTTAACTTAAAAATTTATAAAAAAGACTATCGACTAGGGCCTAAATATATTAAGCAGGAACAAAAATAATTACTTAGACACGAATAACAAATATTTCAAGAACACTATATGAACATACTTATCTATTTAATAATAAAATAAATAAAATAATATTAAATCATTTTTATTAAGTAGATCAAAAATTAAAAAATAATTACCTAAATGTATATCAAACATGTTTATCTAATAATATAAGAAAAAAATGTAAATAAAGTATTCACAAAGTACATTTTTAGTAGGTGCAAGACCTGCTCTCGAAGCAATGATGGTGTAAAATTGTTGTACTGGGTGTCTAGGTCTGTTGAGTGAAAATATTCTTAAAAAATAATAAATAAATCATAACCATTGATTGAGTGTGAAGATATGATAACTATTGAATGTGCCACGTGATACATGTCACATCAACTAAGTTAACTTGTTATTTTGTATTAAATATTGTTAAATAATTCTAACTTTTTTGTAATTTAAAAAATTGATTTAAATTTTCAAATTTAGACGTCTACTTAATCGACTTGCAATAAAAACAATAAATAAATACAACCACACGAAAATCCAAAGATGAGAAGAGAACTCACGTGACCATCATTGGTTAAGAATTAAGCACTATGAATTAAGTTTTAATTACAAAAATTTTTATAAAATTATTATTAAATTCACAATTCATGAATATAAATTTACTCTTTTCGAATTCACGAATACTAATTGTACTTAAATACTGCTGAAATCTAAATCGTACTGGAATGCTTCCTCACAAAGCCCACTTTGGACTGCCAATTTTTGAGCAAAAATAGGGCCGCCAAACCAAATTTGTATTACCTTTCATTACATTTTGTATAAAATTATTAAATAAAAAATCTATTATAACCAATGGATCCCTAAATTTCGAATACACTTTTATTTTTATATGCACAATGTATTATACATTTAATCTATGTATTTGTATCTATAACGTTCGGTTTTTTTATTTGCACAATTACCATATGATTTAAGTCTTATTTGTAGGCATTTTTAAAATTTTCTTATCAAAATAATTTCTCTATATTTTTTCATTAATTTATAAAATTTTATAAAAATATCCCCTAAAAAGTATTTGTCTGGATATGATAAAAAAAAGCAAAAAAGTAAAAGAATTAATTTAATCTCAAGCTCTTGACAAGTTTTTTAGTAATAAAAAAAATAGAGAATGCAAATTTTATTGAATATTTTGAGTGTTTAAGTGATTATTTGCTACTATTGGTTCAACTTTTTATTTTATCTTGATATTATAACTTTTGATTTAATTTGGTGCTATTTTGATTGTAAATCAGATATTGGTGAAACGTGAATTAACAAAACAATTTGTACTCTTTTAAATTGTTATAAAATTTTTCTTTAAAAAAAAAATTAAAAGTGTACAAATTTATAGGTTCCATTTTAAATGTATGCTTAGGGCACCAAATTAGTCAAAGCTAATCTTAAATCGACCCAAAAGACACCATGAGCAATGTTAAAGATAAGAAAAAACAAGTTTTGATAATTTTCAAAAAAACCTTTATTGATCTGTGATCACCTAAAGTGTCATCAAGCAATCAAAAACTCTCGTTAAATTTCTTGAAAATGTTTTTCTTCAGTTATGTAGAGTAGGGAGAGCTGTCGACTCAAAAGCTAACAGCTGCTAAAGCCCTAGAAGAAGTTATAAAAAAGTTTTGCTAACAGATCGATCGATCGATCGATTTTTTCACCAATCGATCTGTCAAATTGGTATTTTCACCAATCGATCGGTGATTAATCCATATCGATTTGTTCATCAATTTGTCTTCTGATACTTGTGGTAATTATGCAGACTGATCGATCGATTTTTTGACTGATTGATTGGTAATCAATTCGTATCAAATTGCCCATCAATCAATCTGACATATCTTTCAGTATAAGTATCCAAACTCTATTTCAATTCATAATTTACATCTATAACTTAGAGTACTCAATTAAAAAAGCTTTATACGTGGAATAAAAGAAAATGTAATACGAATAAATTGAAAATAAAGAGCACAAAACTATTAGTGAATGTTTTCAAATGAATTGCCAAACTAATCTAGAATTTAAATCGTAGCAATCTTCTCTTTTGACAATTTCATGACAAAATACTTCTAAATCTAAATCAATCAACCTATAACAATGATTAGTATTAGAACACATGGATAATTGAGTTATATACCTACAAGCTACAAAACAAACACCAAATAAATACCACGTGAAAAAACATTTGCAGTATCAAAAATAAAATAAAATAATAAAAATAATCAATTTTTTTCTCCCATAGCTACATGTCTCTCCTCCTTAATAACATATCTCTCACTTTTTTGTCACCAATTTATTAGAATTTAGATCATAACTTAGTTTGCTAATTCGTTTAAAAAATACTCATTAAATTTTTTTTGTGTTCTATATCTTTAATTATTGATATGTTTTCATACATCACAATCAAGATTGATCAAGACCATGTGATATGCAATCTCAACAGTTTAGTCGGATGGACAAAGTTAGGTTTTTGAGTTTGTTTTTATTCAAGTTTTATGTTCGAAATTCTTTAAGTATTATTAATTTTTGTAAAATTATTTTATATTGAGTCTTATTTCGGTTTTAATCGGATTCTTTAATGATGAGCAATGAGATTAATTCATTATAAATTTATTCTTGCTTCGGTTTTAATTGAATTCCTTACTAATAAATAATTAAATTAATTTATTAAAATATATATAAACTGGACCGAACATCCCCAATTATATAGAAAAAAAAAGTCTTGGGATATGCACAAGCTTAACTGGCATGGCCATGCTGGGTTGAAATTTATGGTCCCCTTGCCCTAATATGCCAACAAACTTAAAATAAAGTCGTAAAGAAGATTTGATCCAATCATGAAAATCATGAATTTGTAGAGAATTGGTACGTTCTGTGTGTGCGCTGTTTGGGAGGATCTTACTATAGCAACGGGGCGGGTTTAGAGCGGGGTGCGTTTTTTTACCCTAACTCCGTTTATTAGCAAAATGAAATAAAAAAAATAATTAAAAAAATGGCAGAAGTGGAATTATAACGAAAAATATATATTTTACTTAAAAAAAATTAATACTAACAATAATGACATTATAAGATATTAAAATAATAATATTGATCAATTACTATAATTAAAAAAAAATACAAGTAAAAAATAAAAAAAAAGTATAATATGTTTGTATTTTAATTCTATTATATTGTTAAACAAATAAAATTTATATACATATTTATATATTAAATATATTTAATTTATTTAATCGGGGGCGAGATGGTGGAAAACGAGACGGGAGTTACAAATACCGTCCCCTACCCGTTACCTAACGAGTGCGGGAAAAACCCGCATAAAACGGGAAAGAAAAACTGGAGATGGGACGGGTACGGGTATAATTGCTATCTCTTGGACCTTACTTATTTGTTTATTGACTTATTTATTTATTAGCAAATAAGTCAAATTTCATTTAAGTAAGGTTGTTTGGATGGACCATACTTATTTGTTTATTAACTTGTTTGTTTATAAGTTAGCTTATTTGGTTTATTTTGACTTATATGCTCACCTAAATGAGCTTATTTGGCTTATTTTTTTATTTTTTTATTTTTTTATTTTTAGCTTATTTAATTACTCAAACGACGTGATTTATTTTTTGACTTATAAGCCAATAAAAAAATAAGCAAAATTACCCAAACGAGGTAGTTTTTTTTTATAATTTTTTTCTCTTTTATTTGGAATTTAGTCTGAGGAATTTTTGTATTGTTTAAATTATTTATTTTGGAGATTGATTAGATCATATATTTAAAAATTAAACAAATTAAATATTCTTAAACATGTGATCATAGCACATTTGTTTTAAAAATAAATTTCAATAATAATATTAATAAGAAATAAATAAATATAATTTAATGACGCGTCTACTCATATTCAATTAATCTTATTTTTTAAACCCTATGGTTTTGATCAATTAATTGTCACAATAATAACATTGTTGAATGTTTTTAGGCCTTGTTTGGCAGCAATTTTTAGGCTTCTCAAGGCTTTATTTATTTATAGTATTCATGATCATTTTCTTTAGATAAAATTATTCATTTTTTTCTTATTTTAAATGGCTTACACACAAAAACGCAACGTAAATAAAAACTTATTAGCGTATAAATCCAAAAAAATAGTGGTTATATTCGCTGTCTTGTGTGCAGGTACGAAACCAGAACTTCATCATTGGGGTAGTCGGGTGGAGGTTTATTTTATGAGAGACAACGAAATATATCTTATTTAGACGAAAGATTTGTTGGGCCCAGGTTAAATGACATTAATAACTAGACAATTAAAACAAATCAGAAAGTATGAATTAAGGACTCGTTTGGCACCGATATTAAGTCAAGCTTTTAGCATTTTTATTTAAACTTATAAAAAAGTCAATTGTCAAATTACTTTTTTTTTTTATTTTAGCTTAGTAACTTAGTCATTTTTTAACTAAATAAACTTTTTACTTATTTAGCTTAAAGCAAAAATATATAATTTTAGCTTGGTAACTTAGTAATCGGTACGTAAAAATACTGATCAAATCCTGTAAAATATGTTTTGTTAAGTTTCGATTAAGTGTTTATTAATGTATTTTAGTAGTGTTTCAGTGTTAATATCAGAAGAAGCGAGATGATGAAAAAATAGGTTAAAATAGATCAAAAGCTGTCAAATGTCAATAATTCTAACGTGAAAACTGAATGATTAAAACAGTGTTGACTTGTTTAGTAGTATTTCAGTGTTAACATTGGGACCCGAAGACCCGGCATGAGTGATAATAGTCCAAAGCTCAAGAAATTTGGTAAAAAAGTTCAACGGTGACGAAAATAATGTTTCAAAAGAAGTTCGGTAAAAAATATGCAAAAAAATGAATGATGAAAATTGACATACTTTTACTATTTTGGTCATAAGTTTTTGTAGAAAATGAATTTTGACATGAGACTAACCATTTGAAACTATATTTTCGGTGCTTCAATTTGGAGATAAGAATGACCCTACTCATAGTTTGAATAAATGAGTTATATTCGTTTAAAATCGGGATAATAAAGCAATTGCAATTTTGTAAAATTTCGTTCGAACAGAAATATGGGTGTTTGGACGAAAAATGACCATAATGAATTTCGTCCGGGCGAAAATTAGAGCGTCTGAACGAAAAAGCTACTATTGAAAAAGGGTCTGGGCGAAGCGAGAAGCGTCCGAACGATACGAAATTGTCATAATTTGAATAGAACTCTGTAACAAAGGGCGTGGATTCGCACTATATATACAAGGCCAGTGAGATTCATTCAAACACTTCTAAATCTTCAAAAATCAAATTGAAAACTTTTCAAGAGGCAGCTCTTAAGGCTTAAAAAAGTTCGAAAAGGCAAAAGCAGTGGTCTGAGAACCAGTTCTTCGTCTATTGTTTATGAATTTGAGGCAAAATTTGATCGGCTAATTTTTTTTTTCTAGGGGATGGTGAACCTTTAGTCGGTATTTTAAGATTAGTTTAGATTTATATTTTTTGCTATTAGGATTCAATTCGTTATATGATTTTAAGACGTTGGCATTTAATCAACGAGCTTTTAATTTAATTATTTAGTTTTTGTTTTTATTTTATGTGATTGTAATAACGAGATCATGTAACTGTTATATGTTTTTATTCTTATCCAAATATGAGATATCTTATGCTCGGATAGGATGGGTCATGCCGGTATCACTCGTCGATGCGTGCTACGTCTAAGATAGGATATGCCAGGTTTAGATTGAACTTTATCTTCTTACTAATTTATGTCAGTCAGTCTTGTAGTCGTGACCGGATTGAATTGAATTGAATGAACGAAATAGAATTTGACTAAAATACTGGTTATGGTGGATTTAAATCCTTAGAAAAAATTTTCTCATCTAAATCAAATTTTTTATTTTCAGTTTTAATTTAATTTCAAATTTTTAGATTAAATCAAACAAGTCTTTTTATTAAAGAGAATTGAATAATATTTTAATTTGTAAAATTGTAATTTTATTCTAGAGTCCCTGAAGAACGATACCTAGACCTAACCACTATTCTATCAAATAATAGTTAATTT